>CAJNOQ010008793.1:0-10841 GCA_905250885.1 Didymodactylos carnosus | reverse complement strand
CAATGTGTACGTGTGTATGTTTGTGTGAGCGAGAGAGCTAGAGAAAGGAAGAAAAGAACAGGTGAGTTTTTATGTTACATTTTTTTTTTTTTTCTAATAATTATTCTGTATTCTACACAGTATATGCAATACATGTAACATAAAAACTCACCTGTTCTTTTCTTCCTTTCTCTTTTCAATCGAATAATGTCCATTAAACGGTTTGATATACAGATATTATCTATTAGATGCTAATAAAAACTTAAAAATGATTAAATATCCCATCCAATAGATTTATCAAATTTATTGTAGAATTTTTTAAAAAAATATTTTATTCTATTTTTAGTTATTCAAAATTATTGGTACGTCGACATTGGCTTGTACTTGGACTTGTATGTTCTATATGTTTTATATTAACAATAATTGGATTAGCCATATCAAAAATACCTGATTTTAGTGATCCAAGAAAAGTAATTAATATTCTAATTTAATATATATTTTTACTTTATTATAAATAATAAATATTTAAATATTATTTATTTAGGGATGGGGTGCAAGAGGACCAAGAACAATTTTTAGTCAATTGATGGTATTGCGTCATGCATCAGAAAAATTTCGTTTAGCCTACGATTTACCATTAGAAAAATATGAATTATTTGATTCTAGTGAACAATTTTCAAAAGTTACAACACCGATGATTAAAGATGAAAATTATAATTCAACAATATTGGCTAAAAATGATATGTGGAAAAATAAAGATTATAATCTTATTAGTGATACATTTTATGATGATTATGTTGACGAATTTGAAGAGCCACCAGATTATTCTGATACATCATTATACACATGGAATAAAGAACGACATTATGGTGTGAGTGATCGAATTATTAAATATGTTGATGATAAAACGTAAGTGGACTTATACTTATCCACAGTAAATAATATAATTTATTAATCGTAATATTATTTATTGCTACATTTATGGTTGATAAAATTTATTTTGTTATATTTATTTTAGTGTTAACATTACTGTAGGTGATTTTGTTAAAAATTTACCAAAATTTAATACTCGTTTATCATTTGATCTATTAAAATCTTATGCATTTTTACTTGATGAACAATATCGTGGTCAAACAGGTCGTGATGGTATGATTGAATTTTATATGGAACGTATAAATATTGATGATGATATGTTAACATTACCCGTTTTACATTCAATTTGTTCATGGGAAGAACGTTTTAAAAAATTATTAAATTTAAATAATGCTAAAAGTCTTAGTTTAGCAAGATTAGTGGCATTATATAATAATAAAACAAATTGTCATAGTTTAACAAATGATGATATTAAACAATTTCGTCATATATTAACAACATGTGTACCATATTATGTAAATGGTTATATGGAATTTTTGAGTGATTATTTTTTAAATAGAGTGGCAACTGAACGAGAAGAAGGTATTACATATCAAGAACAAACAAAAGCATTGTATACAGCTTTAAGACATACATGTTTCTATCGAAATATTACACGATTTATATTCGATCATTTTGTTGATAAAGATTGGATTAAAAATTTAAATGATTATAATAAAACAACTGATAAATATCCAAAAGTAGCATTAACAATGATTTATATTACTAATTATCAACCAAAAATAGAAAATCAAAGTATTTATGATAGAATGTGTATGAAACGTTTATATTTTGATCGAACATATTGTTTAAAACGTGGATGTTTAAAAGATTATATTAATAATGCTCTTGTAAGTTCATGTAATCTAAAAAAATATCGTACAACAACAAAAAATTCTAATAATTCTAATTCTATTAATTGTCTACAATATTGTGAATGTTTATTTCATTGTGAAAATCAAACAAAAGAATTTGTAACTATGGAACCAATTTATAAATCAAAAGAACTTATTTCATTATTTGAAAAATATTTTGCTGGTAAACGACAAGTACCATCGTATAGAGATGAACATGTAAAATTAGTTGCACTCAATTTTGCCAATATTCGAGAACGAGCAGCTATGTCAAGAATAAGTGAAGGCAAGTATAAAAATTTCTTATAAAATGATAAATATTTTTTATAAAAATAATATTAATTTTTATATGTAAATGTATGTTACTTTAGATATGCTGTTG
The DNA here is from genome assembly GCA_905250885.1 of Didymodactylos carnosus. Lineage (NCBI taxonomy): Eukaryota > Metazoa > Rotifera > Eurotatoria > Philodinida > Philodinidae > Didymodactylos > Didymodactylos carnosus. Next base: position 8,714 of record CAJNOQ010008793.1, on the reverse strand, counting down.
GTATTAATTGCAATGGCATTAATTATGGCAATAACAATATTATATTTGAGAAGTGTATCTATTGCATTAATTATTATCATTGGATGTGGAATGTCAATTGGAGTATCTTACTTTATTTATTCTGTTATTTATAGTATTCCAATATTTCCATTTATGAATCTAATGAGTGCATTTATTCTCAGTAAGTGTGGAGTTTTTTTCTTCAAAAACAAAAAACAAACAAACAAACAAACAAAAAAAAAATGAAAGATTTTAATTCTATTTCCTCTTATTCTATTTTAGTTGGCATTGGATGTGATGATATATTTGTGTTTTTTGATACTTGGGATCAAGAAAAGCGTGAATGGTTACGCCGAAAAGATGAAGAAAAAAAACATGTTCAAAGTACAACATTAACAGAAGAAAATAATAGTATTTTAATTGTTGATGTTGTAAATGAAAATGAATCTAAATTAACAAGATGTTATCAACATCGATTACATAATACTCATCATCCAGTTGAAACACGACAAATGTTATTGGATTCTGATGCATTAGCTGAAATTATGAGTAAAACATTGAAACATGCTGCAAGTTCAATGTTTGTTACCAGTTTTACAACTGCAGCAGCCTTTTTTACAAATATGTTAACAAATATATCATTTGTACAAGTATTTGGCGTTTTTACTGGTACATGTATATTACTCTATTTTATTATTACAATTACAGCCATTGCTGCTTATTGTATTATATATGAATTGTATATTCAAGATATAATATCAAAATTATCAAAATGTTTTTCATCTCCTAGTCATACACATCTAAGTGTTAATCCAAGTACAAATTCAATAATCAAAATATTTAAACGATTATCATTGTATTTCAATCACTTTCGAACATATTTATTTTTTTATTGGCTTCCACGAATTATTATAACTCTTCGTTATATACTTGTACTATTATTTTTACCCATGGGTATTCTAGGAATGGTAGGCGTTTTTCATTATCCAAAATTAAAAGTACCATCAACACAAAAAGTGGCCTTTTTTCTAAAAGATAATCCAATGGAAATTTATGAATTTCAAATGAAAAGAATATTTGAAGGATATAATAAAGAGGAAAAACGTTTATTTGCTTATCCATCAATTAGTTTTATATTTGGAATTATTGATCGTGATGATGGTTATAGATTTGATATGAATGATCGTATGTATAATTAAAAAATAGTTTTATCAATTATTAATCTAAATAAACTGACAGTTTAATATTAAAAATGTTTTTTTTTTCTTCTATATATTGATGATCAATTCTCTTTACTATTCATTGAATTGTGATCAATACCTAATAAAATAATTTTGTTTTTTCATTTTCTAGGAGGAAAATTACATTTAAAACCATTATATTTAAGTCATAATAGTACATTAGAATTTTTTAAAAATTTTACTACTATATTAGGTACAAGAACAGATTTATTTAGTTCAAACTATGATTTAGAACAAGATTATAAACAATTTTTATCATTAGCCACTGATGAAATACTTCTTGCTAAAGCTGTTGATGATAAAGCAAAATTAAATATATCATTAACTAATTATAAACAAATGATTCAATTTTTAGTTAAATCTGATCCAAAAATTATACAAATATTAGTAAATAAAACGGTACGTGGTATAAATTATCAATTAAAAAATGATTTTTCAGATGATGAAGATTATATTGATTTTGAAATTGATAAAATTGATAAAAATATGATTATACAAAGTTTAAATGAATTAATTAATAAAAATATAATTAATTATAAACGATATCGAAAAAATTTTAATAAAACATTACAAGAACATTATAAAGATCAATTAAAATTAACATATAATCAAGATGAATTAAAAAATAGTTTAACAAAATCTTATCGTGATAAAGAAGTTGAACAACATCAAAATAGTGCATTAAAAACAGCATTTGCTTGTTTATCAGGTGAAGCAGGTTTAAATAATGTTCCAATTGATTTTTGTGAAAGACAAATAAATCATCGACGATCAATAAATTGGGCTGTATTACCAGAAAAATTAGTAAATAATAATATAAGACCATTTGCGGCTATAATAACTATACGTGGTATATTAAATATTTTATATAATATTTTAATAGTTTTAGAAATATACTTATTCTTTTATTTTAGGAAATTTAAATAAAACTGACTATGATTCGTATAATGATTATTATTTTAAAATTAAAAGTTTTTTTGATCCATATATAAGTAAGTTTATTCTTAATTATTGATTTTATTATTATTTAATATATTGTATTATTTTTATTGTTGTTGTTGTTGTTATTTTTTTATCCTTCTTTTTCTAGAAAATTATGCACCAGAACATTTGAAACATGCTTGGTTTTCAAGTCCGGGCTTCGCATTTTATGGTGTACAACGGGAACTATTAGTAGGCTCTTATTCATCATTAGTAGCCTCATTGGGAATAGCATTATTAGTCTTATTTTTAACAAGTGGAAATTTATTTATTGCCTTTTATGCATTAGTAACTATTACATTTGCTATTGGTACGTTTTATCTCTTCTTAATCAATTTTTATGTAGAATATGTGTTATAATTTTAATCTAAATATATTTTTATTTTTTAGCTGTCAGTATTGCCATTTTTGCTGCACTTGGTTGGGAATTGGGAATTGTTGAAGCAATTATTGTTATTATGTCTGTTGGATTATCCGTAGATTTTACGGTACATTTTGGTGTAGCTTATATACATACAAATGAAAAAGATATTCATCATGTAAGACGAATTGTGGCAAAAAAATATGCTGATAAAATTTTAATGAAAAAGACTAATGTTCTTTCAATAAATGATAATGGTGAAGGTGATAATTGTTTAGAATTTGAAGTTGAGCAACCATCACCAAGTAATTATTGATGATTGGTTCTTTTCTTATCATAATAATAGATTAATTTATACTCTAGGGCAATCTTCGCCTACTTATCGACAATTACTTGGTGAACATCAAGCTGAACGTGAAACAAGAGTTCATGAATCTGTTGCACGTGTTGGTAGTGCTGTATTCATGGTAAATATAAAAGAAAATGAAAAAATTGAATAGATTAAATAATATTATGTTTGACTATTTCAGGCTGCTTTTACAACATTTGCCGCTGGTTTTAGTATGACATTATCGAGTTTAACATCATTTAGACAAATGGGTCAATTTTTAATGACAATCATGTTAACAAGTTATGTATTTGCAACATTTTTCTTTTTACCATTGTGTGCTATTATGGGTCCTGTTGGAAATTGTGGATCAATACCATTTAATACAATTTGTACATTTTTTAAGCGTTGTTGTTCTCGTCGTCGTTCATTATAATCGTCTCCACAAGTCTAGTGTGATGAACATATATCTACATTCTAATACTAGTCATGTTTTTATTTCTTAATTAAAATTTGTTTTTAGTGAGCTTAGACTATCTAACCCCTTTCTGTTGAATATTGTGCAAAATTTTCTTTTTTCTTCTTTTTCTTATAAGCCTGGTAGGTTCGTTCTGCGTTCAAGAATGTTTTACAACACAGTACTGATAAGCAGGAATTTTTAATTTAATATATACACGCCGGATTATTTTCTATCTTTTTCTAGTCAGATACAAAAACATGTTCTTAATTTTATTTTTGATTCGTATAAACTTCTTTCTTACAGTGAATTAGTGTATACTTGAAATATTATTTAAAATCAAATCGATTAAATAGTGAATTCCATAAAATATGATCGATTTATTTGTTCTTTATTTTTTAAAGTACAAATTAATTGTGATATGGATTGTTATTTTAAAAAGTATAATGAAATACTACGCTTTTTACGTTGTTATTGTCAGTTTTATTTTTAAATACCAAATCAAATCAAACATATGCTGATTATTGTACTAAAATGGTTATAATTGTTATGCATATTTGGGCGTCAACATATTTGAAGTTTCTTTTGATTTGATCAGTAAATATTTGAAAAGAAAAGAAAACGTTTTATAATAAATAAATATATGCTTTACATGTTTCGTGACTATACATGGCGAAGTTTGGCGAGTGCATTAAAAAAACACAAGGAGGATGTGGGTAAATATTCATTATGTGACAAAACAATATTAACTGTGATTTTAATAATATTTTGAACATGTAATATGATTTGATTTGACAAAAATATGGAAAAAAATATCCTCTTCAAGTTGAGTTGATCAGTGACATTATCGATTGGATTAAAGTTCAATTATTCTAATTTCACATGTTGAAAATTGCACTAATTCTTAACTGCTGTTTTTCGTTGAAAAACTCACAAACCGTACAGATTGATTAGTGGCACAGTTTTTTTGTGTTAGAATAAAAGCAAAAAATTCACAACAGGTTCATGAAATTCACGACACACAACACAAATAAAACTGTATAATAAAAAAGAAGAAAAACACAAAACTAAACATTGTCAAAATGCGTATGTGAGTAGTTTTAAAACTAATTCTTTTTTACAAGGGCAGATGTGTCAATGTCTGACACTTGAAATAACAGATGGCTAACAATGAATTGATCACTTTTCATTATAATTTCTTTTTCTTACATTTCCAAGGATCGCTTTTTGTGGGAGGAAAAAGATGCGCCTTGAGATTCTCTTCGAAAAACCTACTGAGTATTTTATTATAAAACAACTTAAGCATTCTTAACCCTTTGGTGACGGGGCCCGTATATATACGGGCAGTACATAAAATCTTCGTTACTTCACTTATTTTGCACCTTTTCACTTCCCATATATTTTCCAGCAAAAATAATAATATATTTGAGATCAGCAGACAAAACTGGGTCGAACAGCATACTTAAAACTCGGTTTTCAGTCAAAACAATTGCATTTGAAAATTTTCTCGCTAGGTTAGAGGTGAGTGTGTAATCCTTCTTACAAAAGTTTCATCAACGTTTTTTCGAACCATAGGCTTTCATGACTATTTTTTCATGATTACCATGTACATGGATTGCAAATTCTAGTAGAAAGTGCGACCCTTAGTTCATCACCGCCGCCCTTCTACGTCTGTTTCAATCGTGAGTACTCGTCCTTAATGAATTTCTAGAATCACACAATAATTAACCTTCATACTTTGGCTAGATAATCTACAGACACTGTAGAGTCTTTGATGCGAGTTTGAAGCCAAAATGATGTTCTTAGACTGAGTTGTGAATTTCTTTTCGCAAAGAACCTCGAATTTTCAACAAAAAAAAGCTAACCTCTTCCGTAAAATAGCTATATTTCACTGACTCCTAACAACCAACTCACAAAATTCATATCGTAGATAGAGTAGAGTGTAGCTGCATTTTTGTAAAAAGAAACAGCTTTCATCTCTCTTAGATCAGGAGCTATTGACATTTTACGGAAAAGAAAGAAATTGCTTATATCTCATGAACTATCCAGTAAAAGAGGTGCAAACTTGGTGGGTGATCAGCATTTGATAAGAGCTATGATCACACAAAATTAGAAGTACTTAGCTATCATGGCTCTTGAGTTACAGGGGTGTCGCTACTATTGCGCGATTATTTTTTGAAAAAATAATCCCGTCCTCAAAGGGTTAATTCGTCATTGTATATAAAAAAATTTAGGTAGTCATTTCATAGCGCTAAATATAGTTTTTAAAAGGTAATTAACACCAAATTCAACAGTCGTTCTGTCTTGCATGCCCCTTATCAGAGACAGGATGGTCCAGGTCAAATGTCCAGACCTGACCTAGCAAAAGCGGACTTTGACCTGTAAGACGTGAACCTGGAAAAGGGGACCTGGACTTTGACCTGAACCTCTACCTGTGACCTATCGGCATAAGCAACATATTAGCCATTGACTATATCTAGCAGTGTGAAACTGAATTATTTCATACACATTTTCTCTCCTGTTGGAAATTCCGAGAACAATATGAAAAATCGTAATAATCTTATTGCCTAAAGACATTTTTGTTCAAAATATCTATCATGTGCTTCTCATATATTCTAAGAACTGTTCTTAAACTCTAGTACAGGATATTGTAAATTCGCACTATCAGAATTTTTTCATGCAACGGACCCAGCGTCCAGGTCACAAGTTCAGGTCATAGGTCCAGGTTCAGGTCAGATCCAAGTCTAGGTCTATCTTTTTCAAGTGCAGGTCTACAGGTCCAGGTTCAACTTTATAGGTAAGGACCAGACCCGAGGCAAAATTGTTCATTAGATCGAATAACAATAAGCCACCTTACAGTTAAACTTTCTAGTTTCTCCTACAAGTTTTGACCTTGACCCGCACAGATCACAGGTCAAGGTCTAGGTATCCTGTCTCTGCTGACGTTTAACAAACCGACTTTTATAATATATTTCCGATTTATCTTGCAAAAAACATAATGCCATAGCATAAATTTTTTAAGAACAAAAACCAAGAAAAGCTTTGATATTTGAATTTAGTAACAGATTCGCCTGAAGTCCAAAACAAAGTAGAAAACAAAGATTTGAAGACCATTTTTAGACTAGAAACTTTATTTAAGGGATCCGAAAATCGAAAAACCTCATGTATTTCAATAATAGTTTTTATTATCCAATAACAGGTAAACGAAACAGCAAGCATATTACGGCAATTGAAATTTCTGTTTTACTTTCACATTAGCTATTCCTAAAGAAAATTTTTGATTCGAATTAGAATGAATGACGAGCTTTAGGCTAAACACCCAAAAAATTTTTTTTATTAAGTGAAAACTCAATTTTCGTGACACAATGTCGTCCTTCCTGTATTATGACCTAATCGTATTTCGTTGCAGTATTATATCACCGTTTGTCTGACATTAATAACCTCACTCTCTCAACATTTCTTATTACCATCAATATAATTGCTTTGTTTTCGATATGTTCTATCTTTATTGATGTTGCTATAAAAATTGTGTATGGTAAAAATTTGTTATCATCAACTTCTATTCATTTCCTCTTTCGCTTTAGCTGTAAGACAACAAAAAAAGTTTGATTAAAAAATTCTTGTAGCTCACAAATTCAATAACATTATTATGTGATATTTCACATCTGTTCAGCAAGATGAAGAAATTAAAAAAAAGAAAAGAAAAGAATTTATCTCTAGTATGCATAATCTGAATGGAAATATTAAAAAACGATACATATTTAATTGTTGTTCGAAAAATTCCTTTTTTTTTTTCTTTTGTCATGTCGAGAAAAACGTTAAATGACAAAAACGATTACGCTTGTCTGTAATTTTCAAGTATAATAATATTTTCTAAGAAGTAAAATGTCATTTTTTTCATATACTAATCGTGTGACTACCGATAAAGTGAAGTGATGAAAATTGAGTTTAACTTCCGTATGGTACCGTAAAGTAGTCTCGAAGAATGTTTGATGAACAAATTAATAAGAATGATGATGATTGTTCATCAAAGAGCAGTTTCGACACGGATTTAGAAGAATCTGAAACAGGTCAGTTACATTATGTCATAACTAGTCAAATTGATGAGACAAAATTACAACGACTGACGTCTACTCTTTCGCTATTCGATAAAAATCTAATAATAGTTTAAATAACATCATTTTCTGACTTATAGCTGATGAAATTACATTGCCACGATTATCATTTGATCATAAATTAGCCGCTCATCATTACAATCGAATTGATCAAACATTTGGTCAACAGAACATACCATTTTCATGTGGTGAAAGATCTCATTCAGTGGAAAATCATGATACTGTGCTACCAATTTTATACAGATGTAAAACACCACAACAAAATGGTATGCTACATATACATTGACAGTCTCTATTTTCTGTATCGAATTTAATTTTTTGTTTCAGCTCGTTCAAAAACTTACGAGAATACGTGTGAAATGTTAGATCTTAGTAGTGATTGGCAAATACGCATCCTTCTTCAATATGATAATATCTCCATTTCTAATCGATCATTTTCTTTCAATGATATACGAGCATTTTCTAGCGCTATTGAGGTATTTTAGCAATATAGAATGAATTTGCGTATTCTGTGTAACTTCTTTGTTCTATATATAGGCAAATGAAAATTTAGAAACTCTTACTCTTCAGTCCGTTGGTTTAACATCACGATCAACAACAATTCTCTGTAAAGCATTACAAAAGTGCATTCATCTGGTTTCACTTGATATTTCGAATAATAAAATTGGTAAAGAAGGACTAATGGCCATAACACAAGCAACAAAGTATCTTCGATCTTTAACACATTTATCGTTGGCAGGTAAGAAAGATCAAAATAAATTCAAAATAAAAAAATGATAAAACGTTAGCTCTTTTCTAATTGAATTTCAACGCAATATTTTTCATCAAACACTCTATTTTCTTTTCTGAAAAATTGCACAATTGTTTAATTTGTTTCGTTAAAGAGATATGTGTGCGTAAATACTTAGAATTTACTTAAAATAAAGTGTCAGATTACCGACAACTTTTTTCTATTCAACTTCACATGTTTCTCGAATGAAATAAATTCAAGAATTATGCAGTTTTGTGGAAAGAAAAATTTGAGTTTTTGATGAAAAATATTCCTGTGACATTCAACTCAAAAAGTTCTTCTCTTGAAAGGTAGGAATGTACACGGGTCTAGTGCACGAACGCCTTTGTTTTAGACGAAAATTATATATCTTATTTTTCAATGTCATGAACAGTATAATACTAGATATAATTACTATCCATTTCAAAAAAGAAGAAGCACGGCCATTTCTTTGATAACTTT
>CAJNOQ010008792.1:0-10842 GCA_905250885.1 Didymodactylos carnosus | reverse complement strand
TTTAAAAAGAGAAAGACAGAATACGTCGATAAATTTGATTGTATTCGTTTTGAACCATTACGTATTCTGCTTCCAATACATAAACCAGAAAAACGAATACAAAATGTATTTGTATCCTGCAACCTATGCACACTAATATCTCAACAAAAACATGTTTTTAATGATAAAAAAGCGTCATCAATATACTTCGTAATTTGAAGATTCACTGCATCTGGTGCTATAGATACATTGATGCACTTCAAACTTCAGTGTAGAAAATTCGAATCTATTGAATGAAATTTTCTCAAACCCAAACTCAAAGGATGAAAGATGTTATTTTCGGGGAGGATTTCTTGTGTCTTTTGAAAAATACTGTAGATAGATAGAGCATGCAAAACCGTATATAGCAGAGAATTTTCACCTTAAGTCAAGATTTCGTCAGGATATTGTGGTAAAAACAAAATAGATTAATACACCTGTTTTTAGCATCTTTGGCCTTAGTACAAAAAAAGCAGCTATGATCTTGTTTTCCACCATATTCGGATAGAAAATTTCGTTTTGTGACTGGATGATGTTTTTTGCCGATGCAAAATTAATTTTCTGGTTGAAAATGGCAATTTCACTAATTTTTCTGATGAGATGTTTTTTTCAGAAAATCACTTCAAATTATTCGTGTAAAAGCCTCTAGAAGTAAGAAAATATTTTTTCCAAAGTAACGAGGGAACCTCCACAAGGAGCATTTTTTTTCTCGAGACGTACATGGCTATTTGTAATCAACGATGCTGATCACCAATATGATCTTTATTTGTGCCCATATGGATTGAGTTTTGGATGAGGTCAAGGAATTTTATTTTAAAAACAGATGAAGAGTCAACGGATTGCACTAAATTGTCAAGTCGTCCAAAACTCAATCTTTAGGTCTAAAAAGATTTTTACACAGGTAACTCGACATGTTCTAATTAAAATCTCTTTTATTGGATTGTAAGATGGATCTCAAGAGACCAGTTTTCCAGAGATTTACGCTAAAGGTTCATAGGGTGTCAAATGAATATCATATGTGGGATTAGCACCGTCGATTAGCCACACATAAATAATGACAAAGCAACTATCGATGTGAACTTAAAAAAACGTTGATACTCCAAAAAAAAGTAAATACAGAATTAGATGCATGTTAGAACAAACTATCTATAGGTATAATTACCGTAGTTTATAGAAATTTACAGCTTATGATATCCTTTCTGGAATAATAACACGGTTTTTTGTAGAATAACATTGAATTTTACTGAGACTTTTTTTGTAAAATCATAGTTGTCATTTTTTTCTTTGACAAAGTGCTTGAACAGAATAGAATTGCTCCACGTTCGGGATATGGATTTAGAAACTGAGGGATCCCTACTTATCTCTAGTACAAGGTCGATTTTAGCAAAAATTGTACTTTGCACCCCCTGCACAGGCTAGTACAAGTACTGGTACTATTTTTAAAAAATAATACTGAACGGGATTTCTGTATATGAAAGTAGAGGTTTATTAAACTCGACTTATATGTTTCGTTATATGTGAAAGATGGATGTTGTTTTGTAAATATCCGACGTTTATTATTAGTATTGTTAGGAGGCGTGTAATTTTATTATGGAGATTCAACCCCACTCACTGTCCTGCAAACGCTCTTATACGTAACAAACGAAACAGTCTTCCTTATAATAGCTGATGTGCACGACGAACAGCCCCTTATGTTTGACGAACGATATGTTAGTTGAAGGGTTCAATTTAATTATACATTTACTGAAGAAGAACGATTTCGGAAAAGGCATACCAAAAGATACTATAGGTAGTCTTTTGGAAAGAAATTTCAGAAAATAGTGGAAGTTTTATCTTCAGACTGTTAGATCTACGCTGACAAGTGTATTGGTTTTACTGACCACAAAGGAAGGCAGACAAAAATATTCGAGTAAAAGAAATAAGTCATTAAATAAGATCTTATTCTTCACTTTTTAGCTTCTCATCACACTGAGATGCATTGGGGGATTGATAATAATGATGAATCGATAGTTTGTCCACCAATTGAAAGTCATCAAAATGCTATAGTAAAATGGTCAAAAAATGGTAAAAGCTATATATTTTACGTGTTTGCAATGTGCTTTGTTTTGATTATTAAACGAGAAAGACATCCTACACTTTAGGTAAGCCATTATCAATAAGAAATACATCAAAATTATTATTTAACCATAGTATTGAATATGATGAAAAATATTATTTATTGACAATAAAACGAATGAAAAAACAAGATGCTGGAACTTATGTATGTGAAATGTCCGATAATAAATCTAGCATACATCATTTGGTATTGTATCAATGTAAGTACAAGTGAGGTTCACACAAGACAGTAAATTGCGTAGGGGTGCACCCCGCCCCCTCCCCCCAAAAAAATAAAAATTTGTCCTTTCCTCCTAGCGGAAATTGCACAGCAAAAATGTTTTTCTTAAATTTTATGAACCTTTAAACAATTTTCTACATCTCTCCAAAGTTGACTTGCTATTTACGGCCCTGGGTTCCTGTGCACCCACCTAATCTCTTAACAGTTCGAAAGCTCGCTATGCCAGTGCTTAGTGAAACTTCTTGTAACTAAGATCTGGCTTTAATTTTTTTTAAGATCTTGACTCAACATCTTGGATGCAAGAAGTTTCAACGCATGGATATTTTTGAATATAGATAACACGCATAGTCAGGGAACGACTGAAGAACGCGATGTGATAAGCACAAGTAATTTTTCTTCAAGTCATTTAGAATGTGTTTAATTTGACAAGTAACAAATAATTGAAGAAAATTTCATATGTCTCGATCTTTGTATGAAGTTAGCTTCCACAAGTTATTTTCTGAATCACTTTAGGCTGGAAGCAGCTCTCAAATGCTAACTTTATAAAACGATATTTTAGCCCTATCTGAAAAAAAACATAGAAGCACGACGGGAAAAAAGTTTCAAAAATACTGAAGATTCTTACTGCCAATAAAAATTCGCAACAACCAGACAGAGTAGCGCAAACATCATGACTCTCTTCCGCTTCGCAAAAATGACAAACATGAAACTGAAAAAGAAACTGCTTGGAAGATTCGTTCTGTTCGCTTTTAATGAAAAACGGCAATTAAATTTAAGAAGGAACAAGGACTTTTACTATGAGAGGTAAGAGTTAGTTTTTTCGGAATCGAGAATTTCCAATTTATTCGAACTACGTTTCATTATCAGAAAAATAAAAAAATTAATAAAAATTTTCGAGATTTAACGGAATAGTAATTAAGCCTATGGAACGGAATCGGGATCAGGACGAAAAAACTCAACCCCGCAGGACTCTATTCCGGCTTTCCTTGTATCACTCTCCGTTTTTGATGATATATATGACAATTGATAGAGGATAGTATCCTACTATCCGTTCCAAAATACAATGCCATTAGTTGCTTTTTGAATAACTTTTGATAGAAGATAGATAGAGACCTGCGGTTTTCAGAATTCGATAGCCAAAACCTGTACACATCTTTTCATAACCTTTATGTGATTAAAATTCATAACCTAGTCGAGTTCCATCCAAATTACGTCAGAATATTAAGATGTACTCTATTTTATCTGCTCTATATGATGCAGCTCATCTAAAGCGATAAAAGTCAACAGAAAATACTTTGGTTTTTGAAAAGGTTTTCTAGAAATTTTCCGAACTACAAAGAGGTTTCTTACTCTTACTATTCTCAAGTAGAAAAATATATAGAGCAGATAAAATAGAGCACATCTTGATATTCTGACGTAACTTGGATGGATGTTCACTGGGTTATGAATCTTTTGGTTTTACTCAAAAATAGGCAAAAACGGGATATTTCACCTAATATAGGTTTTCACTAGGTTTTTGGAAGTATTTGGAAAAACACATATTGCCACGAGATTCAACGTGGTCGATTATCTATGTTTCCATTTATTTTCGGAATTGCCACACCTAAAGAAATATTGATCCTGGGACTCTCAGAAAATCCGATGTCAAGCTCGAACCGGAAAAATTAAGAATTCGCTTACTTCCCATTTTGGAGAGGAGACTTGGGACTATCTATCTACGAAGAATGACTGACTTCTATGTCAATTCTCAGAGATCCAAACTGGTTTTTCTAAAGATCTGCTCAGAATCCGATCTTGAATTTTTTTCCAAAATCATTTCTGCTTCTGGAAAGATGTGTACTTTGCCTGGGTTGAGGAGTTTTGTCACAATTTTAAGATGTGTGTTTTGGCTATCGAATTCTGAAAACCGCAGGTTTTCTATCTTCTATCAGAAGTTATTTAAAAAGCAACCAATGGCATTGTATGTTGGAATGGATAGTAGTATAAAATCTAAAAGGATTTGTGCCTATCATTCTTCTTTCAAATGTTATGGATCTTTTTTGTTACCATACTCCAGATGCTGCAGTTACACATAACTCCTCAAGTATAGCGAACTAACGGTTAAAGGTTTTTTTCTGTGATTCTGCTAATAATCTACTAATATCACAGAAAGTTTCAGAATTCTAACTTTCCTGGACAAAAAGTTATGGAATTTTTCCTTTCTTTGTGAGATATCGTTATGAGAAAACCTGGAGCATGGTACACAAAAAAAGATTCATAACTTTTGAAAAAAGAACGATCGACGGAAACTTTCCCTTGTCAGTGGTGGAGTATTTGTCTTATTCACCGATGTCCTGGGTTCGATTCCCAGTCGAGACATGTTTTTTTCAAAATTTTAGCTGCCACTAAACTATGTCTCTTAACCATCAGCAATACTGCTAAACATCTTTTCTGGACGATTATTTCTTTGAGTTTGACCTGATGCATTTCTTTTGTCTATAAAATCGTTTCTTCTTTCGATATCTGCGTTTAACCACTTCAAAATAATTTTCCGTTCGAAAACTCCGTCGAAACAAACCTCAAATATTTCTTGTCAACAGTCCATATTTTATTATGAGGATGACATCTATCGCAGGTTTCTTTTAAATTGCTTTCAACTGATTGTTTCATACTTTACTATTTTGAGCATAAAAACAAACAAAGAGAATTGCGTGACTCTTTCGTGTATTCCTACAATCAGTTTCTGTTTCTTTCTTTCATTGTCATTCACAAAACTACGTCTTTCTTTGTTATATATGTTGTCTTATATGAAATACAGCTAAACCCAGTGTCACAGAAAACCATTACAATCGTGGTGACAATATAGAGTTACAATGTTATTCAACTACCAGCCGTGACATTAAATGGTACAAAGATGGTGTATTAATAGCAAAAGATAAGAATCGAGAAAAATATACTTATGGTGCGGGTACTATATTATTAAACAATATAGATAAAAAAGATAATGGTATTTATTCATGTCAATATTTGGGTAAAATTCATAATACAGAAAGATTAATTGTTGACGATGGTAAGTAAAATATTTTAAAACATTTATTTTCATTTCATTCAACTCAATTTGATTCAATTTAGTTTGTTAGAGAACAATAATGTATTTTATCAAAAAAAAGAATTGAAATACAATTATTTTTTGAAATCTGTGGAGAATGAAAAGAGCTAGAGATAGATAGCCATTTTAATACGATCATAAGAGATCGAGTTCGTAATGATTTCTGGCCGTGTGAATCAAGTAAACTTTGTTAGATCGATCCGATGTGGAGAGATTTTTTCTCAAACAGTAAACACAAGACCAGAAGGTTGAAATATGTCAAAGCCTGGATATTTAAATTCGCTAACAAACAATAAAAGTTCCAGTAAAATACAGCAAAGTCTGGCGGAGATGATTCATTGGAAACAAACTGTCATTTTTCCTAATATTTTGTCCAAAACTGACTAACGTTATGAAATAAGTTGTTGGAGTATTCAGTAAAATATAACCGAAATTTCGATCATCATTGATAAAAAGAAAGGTGTTCTTAGATCGATCTCTTAGACTATTTGAAATTGAACATTGACTTTTGAAAGTTTTTTTTCCTTGTTAAATGAACACATGCAACGGCAAAATTGAATAGTTACCTGTGGTGGAAGAGATTGCATCAATTTTGAGTCACATTGTCCAATGTAGTATCATATACAGGAGAGCTAAAAGATTTAGCTGCTTATGATGTTGTTCATAAACTTCTTAAAACAATATTAATTTCAGCTTTGTTAACATATAAAAATATTGGTGATGATTTTGGCATTGAATGTGAATTAGAACATGATATAACAGCAAAAAGTGGTAATGTTATTTGGATGAAAGATGGAAAGTTATTACCAACATCATATAAACAAACAAAATATATTTATCATCAACAAATCTTAGTTGTTAAAAATATATCACCAAAAGATGCTGGATTATATGCATGTAAACATTTAAAGAAGGTACATCCAGTAGAAAAATTAATCGTCGAAAAAAGTAAGTGGTTATACTTAGAAGATTCTAAACTATAATTTAATTTTAAAATTTCATGTTGTAGATAAATCATAATTGGCAAATGAGAAGTAATGGAGAAAATATTGAACATATAACAAAAGCGAAGTCCTTTAGTCTTCATATGTATTAGGTTCCTTCCTTTTTATATTTGATTCAAAATAGTTCACTAATATAGATAATTACGTAAACAACTCATTCATGTACTATTGTTTCTTTTCTGTACGTTAGTTGTAGTGCTGACAAAAAACAGAAGAAAATTTGCACAGTGGGATGATGCTAACTGCGACAAGTTTTTCGATGTTTTTTAGCGTGCGGCGGAGGACAAGTTCAGAATAGGTAGCAACTAGTGAAGCATGAATTTTCTCAACTAGATAAGCTATAGGGCATTACGGGTCTGAACTTCGAACATTGTCTCACCCGTCACTTTTTTTACGTTCTTGTATTATATTTAATAGGAATACAGACAGGCATCATGAATCCGTTTTCTATGAATCCATTCAAAGGTATCCTATTTGCAACCCAAGTAAGAACGTTTTAAGTGATCCGTGTGATACCCTGTTTTTTTCAGAGAGTATTTTCATGAACTGGATGTTTGTCATCATGTCGCACTTTGATTTTGGATTTTTTTGAAACGTGCATTGGACACAGTATTGAAAGTTACGTCTTCTGTGACGTTTTAACGTTTTCTGGAGTGCTCCATGGATCGCTGTAGGCATGAAACAACAAGAATCAGTGTTAATTTAAACCTCGATTTTATGGCAAGTGGATCTGAATTTAAACATTTCACTTTAACATTACCTGAGTAGAATTTTAAAACGCTTTTTTCTAGCTGAGAGTTGAAGAAAGATAATTTAAGATAAAATTTACCATCATTAAGTAACATTAGTTTTTACTCCACGAAGATTGAACTTTTCCGAGTTTTATACATGATATTTAGGATCAGCATCATATTCTGCATCTAGTCCACTTACATAATCGAAAAATCCAAGATAAAAAATTTTTCGAACTTCCTCCAGAGTTGTAACCGGGCCGGCCCGTTCCGGTCCGGTGTAAAAGTTTAGACCAACCGGTCCAGAAAGATTTTCAAATCGGTCAGTGATTGACCGGTTTTTTGCCGGTTTTGAAATTCTTAGGGTCTTTCTCTTCTTCACTAAGAAAAAATGAGTTTTTCTACCCTCTTCTCCGTCTAGGAAATATTTGAAACCCGACTGATTTTCTGCCGTTTTTTGACCGGTCCAAACCAATTTCGGGACCGGCTGGTGGTCGGCTGATCCGGTCCGATCTCTTATTTTTAGACAGGGTACAACTCTGACTTCCTCTGAGATACTAAAGGCGTCAAAACCTCATAGTGAAATCTCGTGAAAGGGAGACCTGAATTTCGGCCCACGAACTTTTTGTCCCGGCCAAAAGCCTGAAAGGAATTTTGGACCAAACCTTAATTTACCTAATTAATTTTATAAATAATTAGTAAACTTCATGGTGCTCAGCAGTACAACATGGTGCTCGGCAGTACGACATGATGCTTGGCAAGACGATATAGTCATTGGCAGACTTTCGGCCCGGGCCGAAAAATTATCGGAATTTCGGACCGGACCGAAAGTCCGGGACAAAAAATTCGTGAGCCGAAATTCATGTAACCCTCGTGAAACTAAGTGATAGAATATTCTTCTAGCAACTCGCTGATACGTTTCTAATAGGAAAAAGTCGAAATTTTTGGGTTAAGAATTTTTATTTGTCCGACCATGTCCTTTATTTCCGTTAACGAGTTTGAATTTCAGACTTTTCTGTTTAGTAGTACTGGAAAATATGTTCTGGACGTAATAGATTAACATAAACATTTGGATGAATTGGAAATACATTATCTAGGTGTTTATTGCTTCTCCAGATGAGTTGGGAGAAAAATAATTTGGTGAACTATTCGGGACGGATTCAGAGAGTGCTGTTTATTTACAGTTAAATTATTGAACGTGAAAAATGTCTCCGGCGTAAGACTACATTTATTTGTTTACAGTGCAAAGCCGTCGTCAAAAAATCGGGTGTAACACGTGACATATTTTTCTTGTAGTTTTGAATAAGTGCGATCTTTTAGCTGATATGAGAATATTGTCAAGAGTTGGCGTTCACAGAACCTCAACCTTTTACACCGCAGATCAAAATATGAATAAAAATTTCAATTCTATTTTACTTTCCAGTATGAAAATGATGTCTATTTTCGGTTTTTAGTTGGTTATCTGATTCCACAGCACCTGCATGTCATAACTCCCGTTGATCATTGGTTTTTCTGCATACGAAAGAGACCTTCCTTTATTGATGTCACCGTCCTTACATCCATAACTGTTTTTTCTCCTGGTTTCTTTAGAGGTATCACAATCGGAATACGTCAAGGATTTACAATCACTAGTCTAAATATTCGAAAAATATGTACTGGATTCCAATATAGAAGTAAAAATACATAAGAATGGAGTCCATACAACAAAAATGTTTGCGAGAATTTAAGCTGAGGCTAAGTCCATCTGAAATCTTGCACATTTCACAAATCTTTTTCCGCATTGGAAAAAATGGAGCAGGTCACTGTGTAATGACGGGAGGTCTAAGACTGACTTATTCCTGAGGGACTAAAGAGAATACGTATCACGAAATCTCTAGAAACAGAGAGATGTGCTTCGTTAGACCATAGTAGCAAACCAGTACGTGCTTGTGTGTAAGTCGATCACCGTTTTATTTCTCTAAGTGAAAGCTTAGGATCAGACGAACGAGCTTTCTGTCCATTCGTACAATAGCATCAGTAGTGTCGGAAACTACCAAAACTTTGAGAAATATACTATCATGTATCAGAATGTAAATTTGACCAATCTAAACCCACAGTATATGTAAGAAGATCGAAACAGACGCTTTGGGAAAGTAGATCCATATTACATGTTCTCTTCAGCCTCAGAGTCATCGAATTTATGAAAATTCGTGGTACATATTAGGCATGCAACAGTTTGTTAACAGCTTTTTTTCGTGTTTTTCAGAAAGTGGTTTGTATTTTCGCAGCAACGAACTGTGAAATTTTCTGAGAACAGCCGTTTTGTAGAGCAAACATTTAGATTTTTATAGAATCATGCTTAACACTTAAAACTCAGTATGTCTTGTATTTTTCAAGTGATTTGAAGTCAAAATAATTTGAATGACATAGGAAATCGTTAGTTTTTGACAAAAGGCTGAACAGATGAAAATTCAAGCGCTTTTTTGACTCCCATTTAGAAGTGGACACTATCTGTTCATGAGAAAAAAAATCAGTATAAAGAATTGACAAATATATAGGACGACAGAGAATTTCCAGCGTTATCAGAATATACTTAGGGCTGACCAAAAGTTTTGATCACGGTGTGAGGAGGGGAGGGCGGAATCACCGTTCTACGAACTTTTGATCAACCCTAAGTATATATAATCAGTTATTCTTGTTTTCAATTTTTATGTAACATCCTGTACGAAGAGAAACTTGAAAATGACCGTATTAATAGGTCGAAATATCAAATTATAATTTTAATTTTCTAGTTTTAATTGTTTAATTTTTTATTATTTTATTAAAACTTTTTATTAAAATTCTTAACATGATAGCCGCATTGATTTTGAAATTTTTATTCCGTTATTACGTTCTCATTTAAAATGAATTAAACTAAACCATACTGTAATATCAAATGTAATGTGACTGGATCTTTATTTGTGGCATTTTACTGTTGTATTGTGTTATTCTATAGTACAAATAGCCCGTAAAAGATGGAATAAATCTAGACCTCCACCAATGGCCATATTGGATGAAGTCCTTTACTCATATATTAAAGTTAGTCTTTCTCTTGTCAGAGATGAAAATCAATTAGTGTCTGATATTTCGTTTCTCTCAATAACAATCGTTTCGGATGAGGAAGTGTCATGAAAGCCGGATTATTAAAATCCTTTTTTTAACTCATCCGAAAACTATTCATCAAGAATCCAACATGTCTGGATGAATCATTTGCCGGACATGTTGGAATCCGGATGACTTATTTCTGGATGAATTTCCTCGATCAACTTCGGTAGCTTCTTAAAAAACCTCTCAAGCACGGGAAAAAAATTCTAGATGAGTTTGTCACTTATAATAAAAAGCAATGCAATTCGCATGTGATAGAGTAGAATAGTAATACTAGTAACGGGTGATCCAAGATAAATTGCAATAAATTCTGATGCATTTTTCTCTCATTTTTCATTTATAAAAAGAATGCCCTGAGTATCAAAAGATAGAGAATTTCAAGCTCTACAAAACTGTTGACTTTGTTTTTCAAACAAGTCTTCCTTGTTGGCGTAAAATTTAAAAGATGAACATTTACTTAATTGTCCAACTGCAACGGTGAAAAAAACGAAAAATCTGGAAATGTTTTTAAAATGAAGGTCCCGTTGAAATGTCAACTATCTC
>CAJNOQ010008791.1:0-10843 GCA_905250885.1 Didymodactylos carnosus | reverse complement strand
GTAATTCCACACTGTACAAACACTTTTTTTGTACGAATAGTTTATCATTAAACTAATAATAATTGTTGCTGCTGGTAGAATAGAATTGGGTGTTGTTTGTGAAGCTGTTAGTAGGGCCTAATTAGCATCACAGGGGGGGCCCTTAAGCTTCTTGGCATGATTACTTCATATAATTTAATATGGAAGGTTCACATTGAATATGTATCAATGAAATCTTGTCAAATGTTAGGCTTTATCTCAAGAGTCTTCTGTGACTCGCCCGCATTTCTTCGTCGTGTCATCTATATAAAACTTGTGTAAGAACTGTGCTTGAATATGGTTGTGTTATCTACGATTCCACTTTTACTTCTCATCTTGAAATTTTGGATAAAATTCAGCGGCTTGCTAGTAGGATCACTTCATGAGATTTTAGTAGTTCTTCTTCTTCTCTACTCAAACAATTTAAAATTCAACCACTTTCAAACAGACGTCTATATTATCGTCTTCTCTATTTCTGTAAAATTTTCTATCATAAAAGCCCTCTCTCCTCTTTTGACCTGATTTCACAGTTAACAACGCGTCAAAGTTCTCGATTAGGTCATGATAGTCTCGTGTTTCTCCCTCGTTTAATGTCAAAATCTGCATCGAGCTCTTCTCTTCCACGAACATCAAAAGATTGGAATGAATTACCTTCTGTTTTAGCCTAGCAAATTTCTTTAGCCACATTTAAAAATATGCTAAGAGGTTACACAGGTTTTTAATAATGCTATTTTACTTATTATATTTTTTAATTTTTAGTTTTAGGTTATCACAGGGTATCCACGGATGCCACAAGACTTTTGTTCTTTTTTGTGATATCCTGCTATTTAGTAAAATAAAATCGTATCTTAGAACACCTTTAGGTAAGAAGAGTAAGTTAAATAACTGGCAAATTTTCTCTCTGCGCGATATTTAAAGGCATTAGCGAGCTCAAGTATTAAAATGTCTTAAAATATAATTTCGTCCATACAACTTATTCACACGGTCTCGAGTTCGTGCACATGCATTAGATGGTAAGGCATTCAAATGCCTTAAAAAGTATTTTCGTCCATTTAATTCCTTCACACTGACTACAGTTCATTTAACGCTTTCACATGCATTTGAAATTAATGCGTGTGAACACATTAACACTTTTCAACATCGGAAATCGTACCTACAGTCGATAGACAAGCATTTTCAACTCTTTGTGACATCACCATTGGATTCCTCTCAAAACGTTTGGTCTAGGACGATCCTTTCTACCCAAGCAGTCATTCTGCTCAGGCCTTAAGGACTCTTCCGAACAGTTGAGTCTTCTGTTCATATACCCAAGCAAAAATCGCCTATGGGGAGGAGCTAGCTCCAACACAGACATAACGAAGCGGTGACTGACTTCGTAGTGCTCCCGATTGAAGATTTGGACATTAGGCGATTTGCGCCTTTGGACATTGCGTGAATGGGATTGATTTTGGATTAAGTGCAAAGTATGATTTTGCATCGGTAAATTTCAATTCATCAAGTTTTTGAAATGTTTCTTGAATATCTTGCTCTTTCTTAGCCGCCTTCAGGAATACTTCAATGTGTTGGATCGGAGGCTCATGACGAAAGAGTGGCAATTCGGGACGAATACCATTCATCAGATGTTGGACTATGATTTTCTCTGACACTGATGAGTCTGATTCTTTACATAATGATACAATATCATCAAAATACATGCTAACGGATTCAGATGGCTCCTGTTTTCGTTGTAATAACTGATCGAATCTAAGTTGAGATTGCGTGGATGAGGGAGATCGATTTCGAAATACTGTTTCAAATTCTGACCATGTTTGAAAGTCATTATCGTCGAACCATTTACCGGCCGTCTGGGTTAATTTGCCTCGAACAATTTCCAACCGCTGAGCATCGGTGATTTCCGTATCACTCTTTGTTAGGCTCTTGATACTCCTCAGGAATTGTTCGACGTCCTCTGATGGTTGTCCGGAGAAACTGGGAAGGTCAGTAAATCTAGCCTTTCGAGCTAATGCAATTAATGAGTCAGACATTTTGATGATTTGAGACGATACAATAGATGATGTAGTAGTTGCTGCGGCGGGAGACGGGCCGCTTGGTGTTGTAGTAAGCGAACTGGATTTGTGTTGTCGAGAAGGAGTATCGGTAATGTGATGATAAGAGATTAATGTTTGATAAGTTTCTTTTATTTTTGACCTCGTCCCCGAAGCCGTTATGAATAATTATGAAAAACCAACGAGTATTCGGATTTCCCAATATTTATCGACATAGTGCAATTTTTAAAAAGAAAGTCGAGCGTGATTCGTTCTCGATATTGTAAAAATCAATGTCCAAAAAATGTGAACAGTGATGTCGCTAGCAGTAAGATGTCAATACAATCTTTCTTTGAGAAACATCTTTGGATTCAAAAACTTCGATAATGATCTCCTCATCGGTGAGATCTACAAACTGATCTTTCTTCAAGAAAGATCTCTGTTGGAATAAGAACACGGATCCACCGAAAAGAGTATTCCAAGCCCAAGAAATGGATTGCACAACGAGAGCAGTCCTCGATAACTCTATTCACGAAACGTAAAGAAAGAAAATACACTCACCTCTTTTTTCAATCAATGTATGAGTAATTATGAATGAGTCTCCTTATAAGACGACTCTCACGGATGGAATATGAACAGTAAATGAAGTAATAAGTCTGCCTAAGGGCCGGCTCTCAATAGAATGAGTCTACCTTTCGGTCAACTCTCAGATAAGTTTCCAATCACAAGTACCGCTAGTCTAATGTTGCTTGAGTTCGTTCTTCTTCTTCAGATGATGAGGAATTATGAAGAAGTTGTCAGAGTCGCCAAATGTGTTAATTTACGGCAAAAGGCCCCCTTTAAGGCTTCGTTCGCGTTGAGGGCGAAAACAATCGCAAGAATGAAATGTACGCTCAAGGAACAAACCAGCAGCGCAGAGTTGTAACCGGGCGGGTGCCGTACCGGACCGGTTGAGTGAGTTGGATCGGCCGGTTTTCACCGATTTTTACCGGTTTCACAAAGTTGTGCATATTCGTTCATTTTTCATCAGAAAAATACTATGTATGGGTGCTTAGTAGTTTTTTTAAAAGCAAGAGAGAGTGACAATTTTATTTGAAATGTAAATTTTTTATTTTTATACTTTCAATTTGTTTTTAAAGACAAAGTCATATCATTTGTTGTTTAAAATATCTTAGCAATCGGAACCTAACCCAAATTCGTCTTAATTGGCTTTGTTATTTGACATAGTGAATCTCATCCCAACTTTATTTAAAATTTAATTAGTTCATTTTTCTAAGTTAATTTTAAAATTAGATAAATGTTATTTTCAAGTATTTTTTGGCAGTTCGGATATATTTTCAAATGCTTTTACTTTTTAATATTTATCACTTTCAAGTCTTCAAGTAATTTATTTGTGACGTTTCGTCATTCGACAAATGACTGCTTGAGACAGACTATTACATTTACACACTACAAATTTTGTCCCTAATATCAATGTTATTACTTGAAAAAACTTGATAACCTCGTCGGTTTTTACCGGTCTGGAAATATTTTTAGACCGGTCGGTCACTGGCTAGACCGGACCGGTCTAGTATTTCCAGACCGGTTACAACTCTGCAGCAGCGGCACCTTTCAAGGCCCCGTTAAAGCTTCGTTCGCGTTGAGGGCGAAAAGAATCGCAACAATGAAATGTACGCTAAAAGAACAAACCAGCAGCGACACCTTTCAGTTTTAGAGTCACTCATAATCGTTTTGCAGTCTAAAAATGCTTTTACGTTTTACCAAAGTTTAACTTGTGTCATCGTGTTTAGAGAAATTCAGAAAGGAGAAGAAAATTAACCAGATCAAGTTTTGTTATGTAGAATTGACACAAATTCTTTCTTCAGTTGATCAAGTCGTTTGTAGCGAATTCTTAATAATCACTCAAATAGCCAGTTTGCTTGTTGTCTACGGTTAACTGAAAAATTTAGCAACATCTGTGAGTCCTGATCATGTGTTGACTTATGTTCAAAAGAATATGCATTAAATGAGAAAAGTAATACATCTAAAATTCATCTACAAAAACACCAACAGTGCTTAGTTTATTTATCAATTTGCACAACTCTCGTTTCTTTTCAACAAAGAATCGGCTGTATAAATTCCACCTCTAATGCAAGTTATTAAAAATTAATTATCTACCTGCAATTTTTTTCCTGTTTTCTCAAAAATCAGGGATCGCAAAAAAAATTACGCTGCTTTTCTCCAAATCTTTTACGATTAACTTAATCGAAAATTTGTCCGATTTCGGGTAACACATTAACTCTATCGACCATGCAAAACCAAATGTTCAATGTCATTCCTAAGCGATTGCTTTCAGAAACTCTCTAGATTTATCTGCTCAAATTTCGAAAAATGAGAAAAAAAGAGAAGGGCAGGTGTTTTAAACTGATTCTTCAAACAGAAATGTTAAAATGTTATTTTCAGGTTGTGTGCTAGTTGGATGTAGTAACAGGCCAAAAACAATTGGAAAACGAAAGCATGAAGGAATTGACGCTTAAGTAAATGACGAACACGTTGCTCTTCAAAATCGCTCAATGTGTCAGGAATGCTCTTCTAAATAATATCAGCACTTTGTCGACGAAATGATTGAAACAAACGAATCTAACGTTGAACCAAATCCGAGATTCAAAAATGGTCATGTTTTCTCCTGCGGCGTCATTCATATCATGTACAATTACGGTGTAGTGATAGACTTTCTCGCAATAATTCCCGGTGAGCAAGTCTTCATCACACTTTTACACTGGCCCAACATAATGAAGAAAGTCGATATGCTGGACAACCTCCCCAAAGCATTTATATACAACAACGCATGCAGCGTCTATATGTATTTCCATAACCGATTCGATGTGAAACAATCAATGAGTCAACAAAATATTCGGATTTCATTAGCGTCTCACAAATGTATATAAATCGATCTCTTCAAGTCAATCATTCTCGATTCATGTATAAAACAGATCGCAATATAGGTCTGAATCGAGAGCGTCAATATCGAAGTTTTTCAAAAAAAACCTCAGTAATGAAGCAGTTTCAACTTTCATGATACATTTGATGTAATTTTTCTTCTTTCACTTCTGTTTATCGTGTTTTAGATAAAATACTACTATCCATCCCAAAATACAAGACCCGTGGGTATTTTTTGAATAACTTCTGATAGGAATGAGATAGAGACCTGCGAATTTCGCTGTTCAATTGTTGTGAAAAACCGGTTTTTGGCCTGTTACTAGCAAAAATTAAAATCCTTATATCTCGATCAAATCTCATGCTGACTCAGGGAAATTTTCAGAAAAGGCTTAAAAGGTGCCATATGTTGTTGACCACGCCGTAAAAGTGAGCCAGTAGAACACTGATGCTCTGAGGTTTTTCAGAAGATTTCTGGAAAACCTTAAGCCAATGCCCAGCTCACATTCACCTTTTCTCGTCTTCGATTATGTTTTATGAGATGTCCTGAGCGTTTTCTGAAAATTTCTTTGAGTCAGCATAAGATTTGATCGAGATATAAGGATTTTAATTTTTGCTAGTAACAGGCGAAAAACCGTTTTTTCACAAAAATGCCTCTGACGAAGTTATATTCATTTCTACACAAAAACAAATGTTGCCACTATGCTCAGCGTAGTCGATTACCTATAGTCCATGGCATTTTGAGATTCCCAGAGATGTCTGCTCGGAGATAGACACGTGCTCGGGGAAAGCGAGCCCTACCCGAACGACGATAGCTAGAGAGCCGGGACTTGCATAATTATGCAGCGTAACGTCTGAACTATCTACGCATGCAAAAAAGTTACTAACATTGTATGTTAGTTTTCTAAGAACGGAGCTGGTTTTCCAAAGATCCTTTGAAAACCCGATCTTTGGAATTTTTTCAAAAGTTGTTGCTGCTTGTGAAAAGTTCTGCTCAAGTCTTGGCTATTGAACAGCGAAAATCGCAGGTCTCTATCTCATTCCTATCAAAAATTATTCAAAAAATGCCCACAGCTAATGTATTTTGGGATGGATAGTATGTCAGCGGAAGTTCCTTTGACCGATGAGCAGCGTAGACGAATACACCAAAACCGTGAACATCCTTTGCTTCTTCGCGAATTATCATTGAAGACAGCAGAGTTATTGAATCAGTCAATAACAAGAAAGTCAATTGGCACAACAACAATCGATCAATATTATGACTTTGCCGGCGATGAGTTGATAGCTATTGGTATGATCTAGGAAAAACTTTGGATCAAATCATCCGTGATCGAACATGAACAGGATATTATATACAGCTTCTTTCCTTTCTTTCTTGTCTTCGAACCAATGAAAGTGATCAGCTGTTTCTTTCAATGAAAATTTGAGAGTCGTGAGTCACTTAACAATACATTCAGAGCACTACAACTAAAAGAAGATTTTTTTAAATGACAAAAGAATCAAATATTGAGAAAAACTTGTAAAATTAAATATAAGGATATGTTTATGCATATTTCCTGTATCTTAGAGAAGATATATCCAATAAAAAAAATCACAAAAAATAAAAGAGTTATTCTTGTGGTCATCATATATAGACATGTTATAGTGAAGAAAAATAACTAGTTTCGTCCAACTCTGTCCTCTAAATCCATATCTTCATCTGAAACCATCTGTCTGAAAAGATTTCTTCATCACGAGCTCAACACATTACTTCTTATTTTTTATCGTTTGGCGATAGACCTCACATTATGAGGTTACAGTTTTTTACGTTTCGCTCTATTTGCGTTCCCGTCCGTTTTCCTTTTTGCTCCCATTTAAAGCTCCCGATTTAAAAAAAAAGGTATCCATCCCTCTCTCTCAATCCAACATCGACGCATCATCGATTGCTTCACTGATGAGTAAAGAGTTTATCGTTTTTAATTGAGGAATTCAGACTCTTTTTTCGATTGTTTCATAGTCACAATTTTTCTCTTTATACATCATTTTCTATTAGATTTTTTCTTCTACTTGAGATCCTTTGTTCCTACTTCTCCAATAGTTAATTGCCACCGTTCGCATTGATTCCATCCCACTTAGGTCCCGATTAGATCCAGAGAGGATTGGGCTTTTTCTGGCTCATTAAATTCTCATTAAGAATTATTTCCAAAATGAATATAATCAAGAAAAAGCCGAGTCCTCTTTGGGATCTAATCCGGGCCTAAATAGGATGGAATCCATGCGAACGGTGGCAATAACTATTGGGTAAGTAGGAACAAAGGATCGCAAGTAGAAGCTCACTGAAATGGAAGGAATAGTAGGTGAAACGCTCTTGTGAGGGTATTTTTGCGTTTTCATCAGAAAAAAACGTGTTTGAACGCGTTATAAAAACACGCAAAAAGTCGAGCGAAAACATGTTCGCTTAAAACAAAACGGGTCTTTTTTTTAAATTTTTTCATGGGAAAGTAAAAACGTTTAGACACAAACTTGTTTTTGTTTGTCCTTTTCCCCCTTGGATCCTCCGCAGCTATCCACAACCTTTGAGTTAGGCTAAATTAATGTTAATTAGTACTAATTAGTCAATAACAGGGAGGAAAGAATAAAAACTTTTGTATATTTTCTCATAGTAAATATTCTCGACACATTTCTCTATCCATCTAGGCAAGAACCAAAATTTTAGGATGCATGGAGAAACGACAGGAAATTTTTTAATATATTTTTTAATATTTTTCACCATGCTCAAAAATTCAACCACATATTTTTGAGTAATTAATTTTTTTTCTCTGCTAAATAAGCTGAGATGGTGGAGCCCCGCAGAAGGTACTGTTAAACCTTCTCATATTGTAGAGAACACTTGATTGCATGTATCTTGAGTTGTTTTCGGAGAGCCAATAAGTATTCAAGGAGTTATAAATTAATTAAGATGAAATTTTAGCAAAAAATTTAACTGTTTAATCAAAACTAGTCAGACAAATGTCACTCTAGTGTACTTAGATCGGGAATCATTTTTAGTTATGGCTCTTACTGAAGCTATCCCAGAATAAACTATACACTGCAACTTGGAATTATTTTCCACTTTATAGAAAGTCGATCTGAAAAATCGCCAAGGATTTTCCAACTTTTATAAAATCCTCAGCAATTTTCTGACTATTTAGAAAATGTTGATTTATGGAAAATTCACTAAATTTTCTATGAATTGACTTTTCTCATTCGCCGGAAAATTGATAAGGAATTTCTAAAAGTTGGAAAATCTACAGCGATTTTCTATAAATAATTCCCAACATAAAGCCTATATATTGCGACAAGTTGTCGTGTAACAGATCTCTACTCATTTTAGTATTTGACATCGGAAATGGTAGTAGCTTCGGAAAGTTCTCTCAGTTTTTGCAAATCAGCATTATCTTCGAGAAGTACTGCTGCTGTATGACACTTGGAGATCATAAAGAGGTACTGAAAAGGTTCTTGGGTTGCCTAGTGAAGGCAAAATCGAGTTGCACCGTAACTTTCTGAAGATCGCAAAGCAATTTGCTCTTACTAATATTTCTCATTTTTATGTCTGAATTTAGCATCTTCCAGAAATGTACTTGGTTATATTTACTCAAAGGCATGATTCTAACAATTCACATTTATTTTCTTTATCTTTTAAACAAAATAACAGTCGTTCAACACGTGAGCAATGTGGAATTTGGTTTTCATTAGTAAAAGATCCATATTGTCATCCAACAAGCTGAAATACTACACCCACTCAACTTCGAAGTTCAATAGCTTTTAATAATAGTGAAAATCAGTCGTTTTCACGCATTTCTCTGATTATCAGCATTCTCATTCAAATTGTTCTTCCTCATCATCTAGAAAATAATAATAAAGTAGAAAATAATCCGATTTTTTGATTTTCCAAAAGTCCATATACAAAATCCCGGAGGATTTTCTATAAATAATTCCCAACTTTGCAGTGTATTAGGATATAGATTAGTAGTTAGCTAATCATGATTAACGTCTGTCATGAACAGGTCAGCGCTACAAAATTGTCTATTTCCTTTTCAAAAGAATATTTAGTTCATAATGAAACTTATAAGGGGCTCTTTTAAGACTCCGGGGGTTCCCTTTTAGCCAAAAATAGATTATTTCATCTAGTACAGGCTTTCACTTCGTTCTTGCACTTTGCTCTGAAAACTAGCATTGCCATGAGATTCAGCGTGGTCCATAAGTTATGTTTTCACGCATTTCCGAAGGTTCTAAAACAAAGAATAGAGAAGTCCCAGAGCGTCTGGAAAAACGTCGAAGGCTTCTGAATCAAGCAACGTAAAACTTTTGTTTATAAAATAATGACTCAACGAAACCATTTATGTAATAGCTCATCTGATAGAGAATCGCATGGGCTACAAGATGGACCATCATAAAAGAATTCGTTTTAGAATTCATTTTTGGCTGCGAAATTTTTTAATAATATCCCCGTGCTAAAAAATTGAACGATATTTTTTTAAGTAATTCATTTTTTTCTCAGTCAAATAATGTCAGTAAGCCGAAAAACTTCAGAACATATACTTCGAAGTATCCTCTACAAAGTGGGTAGGCTTGAAGAAAAAATTCAAATGTTGAAGATATCGCTGGTTTTTGGTTCAGCGAAGATGTTTTCATCTCATCTTACGACTAGTTTCTTTCGAAGCAAGCTTCTTGAAGCAAAACTCTGGGTACAAAAGTTGTTCAGAATCGAATTCTGCAGTCCCTCACAAGAGGTTTTTTAAAATTATGCTGTTTTGGTTTTTAAATTGAAAAATACGAAATTTTAAAACTTTAAAAATCGTAAAATTTAATTTAAAAACCAAAAAAGGACAATTTTAAAAAACCTCTTGTGAGGCACTGCAGAATTCGATTCTGAACAACTTTTGTACCCAGAGTTTTGCTTCAAAAAGCTTGCTTCGAACGAAACTAGCCGTAAGGTGAGGTGAAAAATACTTCGAGCTCTAAAAGCTCCTCGGGAAGGTGAACGTTAAATTTTTGCGTCAAACTTCATTCGAAAACATTGAAAAGTGTTTCTCCTTACACAGGTTAATGTTGTCTATCGAACTACACTAGAGTCAACAAAAAATAAAAAATGAAAAGTTCTTCACAAATCCTGGAGAGGACCTCAGGCCTCAAAAACCTGTCCGAGAGATTTCGTGAAGCTAAGTGTCTGAAAATGTTCCTGAGCATCCACTAGCATAGTTCCAACGCAAAAAAAACGAAAATTTTGTGGGCTAGGAAAGGGTTTTATCCGTCCTGCTCATTGAATGAAATTTGAGACGCTTGTTTCTATTTTGGAAAGCTTGCAACTTGGTCAAAAATAATCGTAAAAGCCTCATTCTTGCGCACTTTCATAGTTTCTCGTCTATCAATTCTCTTTTCTGTGAGTTAACAAGTTGAATTAAAAAGTTTATTTTGAAGACATTTGAATAGTAGATTCGTCCCGTCTAACACTGCATTGTACTTTCGCTGTTGTTGTTTGAATACGCATTAATATGTTTAGCAAGAACAGATAGCTAGGTAACAAAAATAAGAGAGAGAAAGAGTAAAACGTTGGCCAGAAAAAGCTAACAAATATCGATGGCGTTCGAAAGCAGTAAAAAATAAAAAACGAAAAAACGAAACGGTCATGCATTATGATTGTATAAACATATTGATTATTTGACAGTGATTCTTTGAAAGTTATCAGTAATACTTTATATTAAAATTAGTAAATTTCATTTTTACATTTCAATTTTAGTACTTCGTGGCTTTACACGCTTTCTCAAAAACATCTCGAACCGTGCAGACTTCTAGCTGCTCAAGGTTGTGTGTTATTAATTGATTATTATTAATGACATATCCACTAATTAACTCATATCTTCGTT
>CAJNOQ010008790.1:0-10844 GCA_905250885.1 Didymodactylos carnosus | reverse complement strand
ATATCATTCAAATAATCAACTCTTTACCGTTGAGCATAATCAGGATGACTTCGATAGAGCACGTCATCAAAGTTATAACTTCCACGAAGTATGTTTATAGAAGTTATAACTTCGATGAGATGGACTATCGAAGTTGTAACTTCTATAAAATTTCTATCGAAGTTATAACTTCGATAAACATGCTAACTTAGATACGACATATATAATTACTAAAGTTTTAATTTATATGACACCTAGTGATGTGAATGCCGTGATATCATTATTTCTTTTCAAGTAGACATTTTTTTTATGTTTTTAAAACTTTGTATTTTAATCGAAACGAGGTCATGGTTCGATACCCTTGACATTTTCGTTGGAAGTATGTGATGATGATTTTTTATTTCTTTTCGTTATCACATCGAATCATCTTTTAATACCCTCGAATATCTTTGTTAGCGCATGAACTAAAAATATTATTATTTAATACTGTCCAAATTCTGATGGAAAATGGACAACAAAATTCCCAGCAAAAATAAATTCCGTCGTACTTCCATAAGAATTTTGACAATTGTAGAAATTGGCCAACGTTGTCCAAATTCTAGTAGAATTTCGACATGTTTCAAAATTCTACCAGAATTTGGACATTGTCGAAATTCCATAGAACCGTTGGATATATTCAATGGCCGCTCGATCGACTTGACTGAGACAGGATAGCTGTTGGTATGAGTTCGATGATGTCTCTAACTTCGCTTCACTTCACCGCTACCTAGGTCGAGGTTTCCTGTCTTCGGATGCGGTCGGATTCTACCTGATCCGATGCCGGATCTCACAGGAATACTCCGAAATCCGATCATATCCGCTCGGATCGGTAAATCTCAGTTTCAAGATTCCGGTGGGGATTTAGCCGGAATTGAATCAGATAGGATTCGATCAGATTCAGGTAAAAACCGACCCTCGAATCCGACAGTAAATCGATTAAATCCGGCCAGAGATCTTTTATCGGATCTTGTCAGGAAATATCGGAGATAATCGGATTCATTGGAGTCTATTCTCTGTGTCTACTGCTGTCGCTGTCTTATCTCATTTGCAATACTACTCACCCAGGCAGTCAGACCACCGTCGAAAAAGTGTATAACTGCTAAAAACAGCGGCCTGTTTTGGATACAGCTCACGGTTCCCTACGAGCAAAGGCAAACGAATATATCTCTCGGAGGAGTTGATGGATCGAGCTGGAATATTTTTTGGGAGCATATCTTGGTGAACTGATACAAAAATCATGTTGGAAGAAGAGAGAATATGAGAATGAGAGTAAAAGAGGTTTAGGAAAGGTGGTGTTTCTAAGGAAATCAATCAAACTGCATCGCTATATATTTCTTGTGATATAGGGCAACACAACACGACATCCAAGAAGACAACCATTCAATTGAGTCGCCACTGGAAGGTACAATGCAAGGTGCAATGCTGAACTCATCAGACATAGATAATGGAACGGAAAAATTATCATGTGACCGAGGAATATCTGACAACAATAGTACCGCTTCACGATATCGAAGACGTCGCTTTATTCCACAGAATTTCGTTCTCATTTGGTTGGACTGCAACATCAATGAGTCCGATCACGATTATCGTAATTCAATAACTCAACTCCGACAAATCGTCAATACAGTCGATACATTTACTGATGCTGCCGAATGCGTCAAATGTCTAACGAAGACAAAAGATGAAAAAGTTTTTATGATTGTGTCGGGTACTCTTGGCCAGCAACTCGTTTCCTGGATTCACGAGATACCTCAACTCCATTCTGTTTATGTATTTTCTAGCGATATGGTCAAGGATGAGATGTGGACGAAGAACTGGGCGAAAGTGAAAGGAGTCTACACTGATATCGAACCTATATGCAAGTCACTCATACAATACACGAAACAGTGTGATCATGATTTGGCTCCAATCAGTATCATCTCTCCGAGTGATTACTCAAAACGAGATTTGAATGAACTCCCGCCATTATTTATGTACTCACAAATACTCAAAGAAATTCTACTCGACATCGAACACAACGGAAATTCAAAGGAAAAATTAGTTCAATTCTGGCGAGAACAATACGATAACAACGAGTGCCAGTTGAAAATCATCGAACACTTTGCGCTAAATTACGATCTGCATTCGGCCATCTCGTGGTACACTCGAGATTCTTTCCTATCTTCAATGCTCAATCAAGCTCTGCGAACTATGGACATCGATATAGTGATGAAAATGGGCTTCTTCCTACAAGATCTGCATCGAGAGATCGAACAGTTGCACAAACAACAATCGCCCACTCGAGCCCCACTGACTGTCTATCGAGGTCAAAGAATGCTCAATAGCGAATTCGAGCAGCTGCGCAACAGTAAAGGTGGTCTATTATCATTCAACAGTTTTTTATCGACCAGTATCGAAAAAGAAGTATCATTGATGTTTTGTCCTAGTCCTCCACAGGATCCAAATATAATCCCGGTTCTGTTTGAAATGATAGTCGATCCCGCTTTCACATCTAGTCCATTTGCCCGAACAGATGATCTGAGTCACTTCCAGCAGGAAAAAGAGATTCTATTCTCGATGCATACCGTATTCCGAATCGATGAAATCAAGCTAACTAAAGATCAGTTCTGGCAGGTGGAACTAAAGTTGACGACCCAGGACGATCAACAGCTCAAACAACTAACTAATCACATACGACACGAGACGTCTGGATCGACAGGATGGTATCGATTGGGCCAATTACTGATTAAAATGGGAAACTTCGATAAAGCCGAACAAGCCTACGAAACACTTCTTGAGAACATACCTGAAGATGATGAAAAGAAACTTTCTCGTCTCTACGATCAGCTTGGATGGATAAAAGTTGACAAAGGGTGTTTTAAAGAGGCACTCGAACTCTATGAAAAAAGGCTTGAAATGTTACAAAAATTTCCCCCTTCAAACCAGGATGATTTGCATTTTATTTACAGCAACATCGGCCTGGTGTATTACAATATGGGAAAGTACTCGAACGCCCTTATGTTCTATGAAACGTCACTTAGAATTCAACAAGAATTTAAATCTTCAAATGATGTCACTTTAGCTATTACATACAGCAACATCGGTTTGATATATTACAACATGAAAAGGTACTCAGAAGCATGCAAATACTTTAACAAAGCATCTGACGTATATCTACGCGGTCCATATCAGGATGATCAACAATTGTATACAAACTTGATCAATACTGGTTCCGATCATGAGAACATGAAAGAGTACTCGGAAGCAGCCAAACTCTATGCAGCCTCACTACACCTACAATACAAATCCCTCTATTCATATGACAAAAATCCAAATTTCGCCACTATCTGCAGCAATCTTGGTGCGGTGTATATGAACATGGGAAACTACGGCAAAGCATTGTACTACTATAAAGAAGCGCTTGAACGCCTAAAAAGATTTCTTCCTCTGAATCATCCATATTGGGCTGTTGCGTATAACAACGTCGCTTCAGCTGAACAAAAAAAGGGAAGCTACTTAAAAGCCTTCGACTACTATCAAGAGTCACTTAAAATTCAATACAAATCTCTCCCTGTAAATCATCCGGCTTTCGCTGCTACCTACAGCAACATTGGTTCTCTGTATAATCAACTCGGAAAGTGCTTGAAAGCACACCAGTTACATAAAAAGTCATTCAAAACTCAATACCAATGTCTTCAAACAAATAATACGCATATGGCTACTCTAGACTGCACAATTGCTTCGATGCATCACAATATTCCAAACTACTCCATAGCACTCATATTCTATCAAAAAACACTAGCACTCCAAAAAGAATCTCTACCTCTATACCATCCAGCTTTGGCCTCCACCTACAGCAATATTGCTTCGGTGCACAATAACATGGGGAACTGCTCGAAAGCACTGGAATTCTATCAAAAAACACTCGAAAATCAACAAGTCTCTCTCTTTACAAATCATCCGGACTTCGCTACCACCTACAGCAATATTGCTTCGGTATATAAGAATATGGAAGACTACTCGAAAACACTCGAATTCTACAAAAAGACACTCGCCATAGAACAAGAGTGTCTCCCGGCAAGTCATCCGCATTTGAATATCACCTATAGTAACATTACTTCGATGTATAAGAAGGAAGGTGATCCAAAACCACACGAATTCTATCAGAACCCACTCGCAATTGAAGAAGAAATTCTTTCAACAAATCATTCAGACTTCGGTATGACTAGCACCACTATTGCTTCAGCGCATGAGAACATGCAAGACTACTTGAAAGCACTCGAATTCTATAAAAAGACACTTTCACTTCAGAAAGTAGCACTACCTGCGAATCATCCAGATTTGGCCACCACCTACAGTAACATTGCTTCAGTGTATAAGAACATGGAACTCTACCCGAAAGCACTTGAATTCTATCAAAAGCTACTCTCAATTCAACAAGTGTTCCTTCCTGCGAATCATCCAGATTTCGCTACTACCTACAGCGATATTGCGTCGGTGTATAAGGACATGGAAGACTACTCGAAAGCACTTGAATTCTATCAAAAGTTACTCTCAATTCAACAAGTATCCCTTCCTGCGAATCATCCAGATTTGGCTACTAATTACAGCAACATCGATTCGGTGCTTGAATATATAGGAGAATCGTCGATAATGGACGAATTCTCTGAAAAGAGAGTTGCAATCTCGCACGTATCTCTCCGTAAAAATCATTCAGATTTGGCAACCAACTCTAGCAGTGATAGTTCTGTGCATGAGAACATGGAAGAGTGCTCGAAAGCACTCGAACTCCATCCGAAGACAATAGGAATCGAACAAGAATTACTTTCTAAAAATCATTCAGGTTTGACTACAACTTATAGCAATATTGCTTCGGTGTATAAGAACATGGGAACCTTCTGGAAAGCACTCGAATTCCATCAGAAGGCACTCACAATCCAAAACCTATGTCTGCCTGCAAATCATCCACGTTTCGCCACCACCTACAGTAACATTGCTTCAGTGTATAAGAACATTGGAAAGTGCTCGAAAGCCCTGGAATTCTATCAACAAACAC
Organism: Didymodactylos carnosus; assembly: GCA_905250885.1. Lineage (NCBI taxonomy): Eukaryota > Metazoa > Rotifera > Eurotatoria > Philodinida > Philodinidae > Didymodactylos > Didymodactylos carnosus. The sequence goes on along the minus strand of CAJNOQ010008790.1, from coordinate 5,791 downwards.
TCGTAATCCAACATGTATCTCTCGCTACAAATCAGCTGGATTTGGCTACTATCTATAGTAGTATTGGTTCGATGCATGATAAAATGGGGGAATATTCGAAAACCATCGAATTCAATCAAAAGACACTCCCAATCCAACCAGAATCTTTTCCTAGAAACCATCCAGATTCGTCTACTTCCTATAGCAGTGTTGGTCGGGTGCATGAGAAGATGAAAAAGTACTTGAAGACACTCGAATTCCATCAAAAGACACTCGCAGTCCAAACAGAAACTCTTCCTGGTAATCATCCAGATTTCGTTACTACCTACAGCAGTATTGCTTCAGCGTATAAGAACATGGAAGACTACTCGAATGCGCTCGAATTCTATCGAAAGATACTCTATATCCAGCAAAAAACTCTCGCTGGAAATCATCCAGATTTGGCTAGTACGTATTGCAATATTGCTTCGGTGTATAAGAATATGGGTGAATACTTGAAAGCACTCGAATTCTATCAAAAGACACTATCAATTCAGCAAGTATCTCTCTCCAGAAATCATTCAGATTTGGCTAGTACTTGTAACAATATTGCTTCGATGTATAGAAAGATGGGAAAGTTCTCCGAAGGGCTTGAACTCTATCAAAAGGCACTCGCAATTCAACGCATATATTTCCCTTCAAATCATCCAGATGTGGCTACTAACTACAGGCATATAGGTTCGATATATGAGACCATTGGCGAGTGCTGGCATGCACTCCAATTCTACCAAAAGACCATGGAAATCCAACAAGAATCTCTCCCTAGAAATCAATTAGATTTGGCTACTACCTACAGGAATATTGGTTCCGTGTATCAGTACATAGGAAACTGGTCGAAAGTGCTACAAGTTTATCAAAAGTCAGTCTTAATCCAAGAAGATTGTCTGCCTAAAAATCAGTCGGCTTTAGCCAACACCTACAGCAATGTTGTTTCAGTGTATAAGATCATGGAAGACGACTCGAAAACACTGGACTAGCATATTTTATTTCGATACATTCTAAAGCAACTGTTATAATCTGTTTTTTCAAATGACACTTGAGATTAGAATATTGCACGAGTACAAGTTTTTTTCCCCGTGCGCGACCCGAGCAAAAATTTTATACGTTTATTTTATCTGTGCCCATATCTTTTCTACCCGTGTCCTACCCGAACCTGTATTACTCATATCCTACGCTATCCGTACCCGTATCTTTCATACCCATACCCAACCCGTAGTCGTAATTTACAATGTAAGTTCGCTATTTTATTTAGCTGAATTTAATAGGAATACAATAAGAATATCCATATTAAGATTATATAATTTTAGAAAACCAAAGCTCACAAGTCGTTTTTTGTGATTGTTGCCTGTTAAGAAAATATTCTTAATATGAATAGGTTCTCTTTTTTTTATGAAGAAATTAATCAAATAAAACCTATGCTATGAACTATTTCATTTTAGAAATGCAAATGAAACACAAGATAGATTGTGAATAATTGTCAGAACTGAAGCATAGATGTCTATTTCTTCGTATTATCATACTACTGCTGTTAAAAGATTCATTCAGCAAGAGCGATTTGGTTACTTTTTGTGCGCGTGAGGTAAAAAATCGTATTTCGTAGCTCGATGTTTAATGAAGATATTCTATTAAAGAACAATATTGCGGGCTAGAGGAGTAATTTGATTGATAATATTTTGATGAGAATTTGAAATCAGATTATGTAAACATTTATCGAGAGTGAGGGTGAGTTTAGAAAATTTATTGAGGGTGTGAAGGATGAGTTTGAATAAAAATTCGAGTCGAAAGAGAAAGCTTGAATGAATCCGTATGTCCGTATGATTTATACATTCAACTCAATAAAAAAACGATCTTTTCATTAGCGACGTTCACCAAAAAATTCCTCCATAACCATAGTCTGTTTGTGCATAAAAATTGACTTAAGAATGTTTATTATTGATGGTTCTCATTCTGTAAGACCGAAAAGGGTGCGTTTTATTCTTGGGTAAAATTTTCCGTACAGTGGATAATGAGTACTGAAAACATAGAGTCTATTAGGGGAAATCGGATCAATTTTGAAAAATTCCGTATTGTTTTGGTAATAACTCGGTCATTTTTTATCCTAAAAGAAAAATTTTTTCACAGGTAAAAAATTTGAACATTTTCTATCGACCGATGTAAAAATTATTTTAAAATTCATTTTAATTACTTATCTGTAACTAAAATGAAATGACTCCCATCGCTTTGATCCGATTTACCCCAATTGGGGGAATTCGGATCAGTCAAGCAACGCACGATGGGGTAAATCGAATCACTCCAGCAAAACATCATTGTTTTAACTTCTCAACATCCTACTCATTAGCCTTTGATCCTAATTAACTAAAAATTACATCAATCGATAGCCCAAATGTTTCTCTATGGGACCGGTAAGTTGAAATCGTTCAGATAAGATGTCTTGGAGAAAATGGGGTTCTACTAAACCTACTCTGCCACTGTTTTTATATTTTAAAAAATGCTATGGGTAAATCGGATTACCAAGCATTTTTGCTTGGGGTAATTCGGATCAAGCCAGCAAAAATAGCTGGAGCTGGCTCAGAAAACCTCCAGCATCTGCCAGAAACATTTTTGAGGACTGGTTCTTGGAACAAACTTGTTCATAACACGCTCCTCTATAACATATCGAAAGAACGGAAGAAAATAAACAAGTTTAATCCGGATAGGTATTCTACAATGTTCATATGTATTTTTTTCTACCTTTTCCATACATCAGTTAAGTTTTTAATTACTGGTATATCTTAAATACTCATCGAATTTGAAAAAAGTTTAGTTTTTCGTCTAGAGCGAAACGCGCTCTACAAAATGGCACAACAGTTTTTATTTCATTTAGTGAAGTGCACTAAAAAATCGTCTTACTAAATACAAGAGTTTCGAGCGCTCTAACCTTTTTAAACGAGGCCTCGACAGTTAACGTCTCATTTTACATTTCTTTAAAAGTAGAATCAGACATCAATGTGTATCACTCTATCGCTTTTAGTTCACACGGCGCAAGAAATGTTAATAACACCGCCACACGTAGAGAAAAAAGATGAGAAATAAAGAATGTACTTGGCACTATGTATCACCCTCATTGTGAGAGCGGTTGAAAAATCGACTCTTTTTGCGCCAGACGGATCGAGCTGAAACTTTGGGAAATTAATTATGAATATTAGTTACCTATTTTGTGGAAGTTTCATCTTTACACATATAACAGTTGCAAAGATAATTAATTTTATGATTGGCGCTAAGTGAGTAGCGGTTATTCTCATTGAGTGTAGCGCTCTTGAACTGGACCAATTTTTCTGAAGAAAAGACAGGGTCTGGCATGATTCTTGATGATCAGAAGCATTTTTAGAGTGTATAACGGCTTGTCCACGTAACTCGAGACTTCGCTGATCAAGTTTTTGAAAAAATTATTTTAGAGTAGCACCGATAGGAGCATATCACTAGATGCAGTTTTCGACGATAGATGTCTAAAGCTAAGTCTGATGTGAAAATGAAACCCTTTGAGCAATGTTTAGTGCTCGAAACTTTGTTGGGAAAAATGAGTGTCACAGCGTCACGAAAAATGTCACAGCGTCACGACGATAAAACACAATTATTGAGGGACGGAAGGCTCTTTGGAAAGATTCTTTTTTAACAATCAGTAGCTCGTTTACTCCTCTACAAACTTTGCTCGAGACGCTTTTTATTAGCTCTTCTAAATTCGGAGCAAATTAGCTTTTAACGAGAAGCACTTCGAATTTAGGGCCTTTTTTTGTCACAGCGTCACGCGCCGAAAAACGCTTCTAAAAGTTTGAGTCCTTAACCACATACCTTCATTTTTATACCAAAAGTAGAGTATGGCGAGCTGCGTCGAACGGCGCAAGAACGACGGTTCTAGCTTATACACGTTTTGAGGAAAGCTCAAATTACTGTGTCAAAAATGTCACAGCGTCACGCTTGGACAAGCCGAGAAGATCAACGGGACATTGAGAAGTAAATCATAGAAAATCAAAAACTAATGATGATTTTATAGAATGTACGATTGAAAATAAATCAGAATTCTCGAAAACCTCTGGCAAATTCATATAGGCATCAATGGAAAATCAACAAGTTTTATCAATAATCAGAAAAAGTTTTCTTGATGAAGGTTTTTGTATCACTAATCTGATAGTTTATTTTGAAAATAAACTCTAAAGAAAAGTGACTCGCTTGCAAACTATTCTTCGTGGAGTTTATGCTAATTTTTCAGCAGAAAAAGATTAGAAATATTCATTTCTTGTGCACTTTTTCTAAGCAGTATATCATACAATCACATTATACTACCACTACCATATTGAACGTTTTTTCTGTTAAATAGAGAACTTATATTATACTAGCAAAAAAAAAGTCCATTTTCTGTAAACGTCCTTACACATGAAAGTAGATTATATAGATTTTTCCATTGTTTGCAACTAACCTTTTCCTTTGAAAAACTGATAGAGTCAAATCTCTTTAGCAGACAAAATAGAAAACTAATCAATCTTTCTTCCTCATGAATTGAAGTTTTTTATATAGGAAGGAAAATACATTCTGACCGAAATCGTTGCGATCGCCGAAGTTAGTTACAAGTTTCGTTCCGATTCTGAGAAGAGCGAACAGAAAGTCTTCAATGAGCAACTTGATTAGATCTCCTTCACACAAAACTGTCATCTATGGATCTTTCGTTCATTTTTTATAGTAATCTTTTCCTAACGTCCTTTTCTCCACACTTTATTATAACTAAATTTCTATTGGTCAAAGTTAAAAGTTACAAGACGACTTCGTCGTAATAAACAAAAAAAGAGCTTTCCCTTTGAATATTCTATTATTAAGTTTTTTCTTCTCAAATTATGGCAGTGTCACCCTTCCCGTGAATGTAGGATCAACAATACAAGACATTCTTTTTCTTCTTCATTTTTCAAATGAAACGTTTAAATGTTACTGCAGGTAGTTTCAATAAGAAAAAAAGCAGAAACAGCCTTGAGCAAAGAATAAGACCGAAACTTGTGCCCGTTATTCCAATATTCTGCTATGCATTGAAAGAATCGTGAATAGTCAACGAAATCAGAATGATTGTTTTGAGTGAGACAGAGAAAGACAGACAAATAGAAATCATGACTACGCTGACTCTCACGACGACTGTTAAAAACATTAACGCAGTTCATCGACCTTCATTCATACTCCTTGGCTCACCGACATTCCAGTGCAGCCACACTTCCGCGCAAGCGAACAATGTGGCCCCCTCAACCACATTTTTGAGAAAACTATCTACCTTGCGGACTAGCTCGTTTTGCGCGGAAGTGTCGGTTCACGATACTCCTTTACTAACAAAACAAACTTCTTATTTTTCTTAGCGGCGCAACGGTGCTTAGTGTCAGATTTCACATTTTAACATCTATCTCTACAACAGAAAAATCGAGAAATTCCAGATCAAATTGATCGGTGTCTTAATGGTGGTGTTAGTCCAGTGAACGATCAAGATTTGCGGAAGTTATTGTTCATTTGGAACGACTGGAGCATTAGAAGGTACTTATTTTGTCAAAGTAAGTTGATTTATAAAAAGCAGAGCACCGTGGTACAGTGGGCAACTAAGCGGACATTAGGCCAAAAAGTCGATTTCGAGTGTTTTAAAAAATAAATAGTCGAAAATGTAGTCCTTTAAATTCTCTATCCAATGGTGTATAAATGTCTATTGTGAAAATGTAACCCTAGATCAGAAACGAGAACACAAAAAACTCGAACATATACGACATCTATA
>CAJNOQ010008788.1:0-10848 GCA_905250885.1 Didymodactylos carnosus | reverse complement strand
CATTAGCTATTCAGTGGTAAAGGTTACCGTTTTACAGGTTAAACGTTCGATATGAAGGCATAAGAAAATTTATTAGAAAGTGAGATTATTTAGAGAGTGTCCTGATGTCGATATTTTAACGGTTTTTTATTTCTATTTTATCAGCTCAAAGAGTCAATAGAATAGATTGAAGTAGTGTTTTGATTTCATTTTTCATTAAAAAAACACTAGTTTCGAGTAGCTCGAATTTCGGGTAGCTCGAATTTCGAGTAGCTCGACCCGATGCATATCTAGTTACTTTATTAAAAAGAATACGTTCTTTTCGTAACAATATTCTCAAAATACCGAGAAAAACGTATTTTTTCCAGGGGTACATGTCGTCTAACTAGTTATATTTTTGTTCAGTTTATTCTGTTTTTGTCTAATGAGCATGTCAGTGCCTTATGTATTCATTGTTGACTAGTGCATTTATTTTCATCTCTTGAAAGAAATCAAAAACGGGCACAAAGACATACAGCTTGTTTTAGTGGCATAGACCAGCAAAAAACAAATATCTTTTAAAAACTAATCAAACTTTTTTAGACCGGTTTTTACCGATTTTACCTTTTCAATCGGCCGTTAATGGCCAATCCGACTGCATTTTTTTCCAAACGTTTCGAACGTGTCTGTGTGGAATTGCGAACTACTACAGATTAATTGATGGTAGACTTTATGGGCTACGACGTTTTGACGCCGCCCACCTCAAAACGCACATCTCTACGATGTCAGTCATAGGATAAATGGTAATTTTGTGTGTGTGCGATTTCGAGATGCTCTTGTACAAAATCAAATGCTGGTAAAAGGTCAGCCGTAAGTCGATCACGATAGACCCGAACATCTCGATCATTGGCCGGATGATCGCTAGATGGATTTATTGAACCAAATGGTACATCTATCGGTAAACGAGGTTCGTGACCGAACATCCAGAGGGCCGGAATTCTCGAATGCTATCGCTTATCGCCGTCCTTACGTTAGGACGAAAGCTAATTGAGGGAACTTTACATCCCGGGTAAGTCGATCACTTTGAGCATAAACTCTTATCATTGTTTTGAGTGCATTATTCACACACTCTGATAGATTTGTTTGCGGACGATATAAAGCAGTTCGGCGACGATTTACTTAGAGAATGCGAAGAGTTTCTTCGAATTCTTCCGTAATAAATTGCGGACCGTTATCTGAGATGATCTTTACTGAGCATCCAAATGATCTCGTCTAAAAGTGTTTGTGCAATATGAGCAGAACGTATGTTGTACAACTCACGGATGTGTACATAATCTGAAAATATGTAAACGTACACTTCATGGCGCTTAATATTTGTCTATATCTCTTGCTGACACTCTCTGAATAAAATTCTCACTTAAAATTAAATGATACTTATACCCGAAAAGTTTGATATTCTCTTCCTTGGAACTAAAAGAAGAGATGAAAGATTTTCAGTGATCACTGAGTTTATAAAGGGCATATAACAACATTTTTCAATATTTAGCTCGATCTCTTTTTTAACATACCAGTATGACATGATAGCTAAAAATTTTCGAACTTTAGACAAATCAAAAAAATTATCCACGGATTCTGCATCCAGAGCAAAAAGTTACGCTGTTACAGATGAAGGAAAGTGTTCGCTCAAATCGTTTACGGAGTTTACAATGGATTCATGAATAATTTCAAAAAAAATTTGGGGTTTTTCTTCACCTCAAGTTGGATCACACAAGTGCACAGGAAAAGGCGGAGTTCAACAGGGATCAAAAAATATTTGAACTCGAGTCGGGTTCCGAAAGAAATAACCCGTGAGGGTCTTTGCTGCCTTCCTACTTTTCATTTTGCCAAATTATATAGAATAGTGATGCTGTCTACTTGTGTTCCTTTTCCAGGGGGAAGGGAATATTTGGATTTTTTGAACAGGAAATTAGATGATGAACTTAAATGAAATTATTATTATTCAGATACATAGATATTGTGGAAATGAAAGCGGAAAATAAATAGATGACAGGTGGAGTAGCGTGAACGACAAATTCTACTACCAATAAGACTGCAAAGCGTACTACCAAATAAATGAGCCATTTGGTAGAGAATACAACTCTCCATCGAATGGTGTGGTTTCAAAAGGGTTTTGAAAAACTGTTTTGGTTACAAAATTCGAAATAATGTTTTAAAAATTTCAAAAGAATTTTATTTTAAACTTCAGCCAACACATTTTTCAAAACACTTCTAAAGCCACACCATTCGATGGAGAATTGTATTCTTTACAAAATGGCTCATTTATTTTGGAATTCTGAAACCGAATTGTCAGTTATATCATTCAAGCATTCAAATGAAGGTGAATTGCTACTTAAACAGGCCTAAACGTGTGTCACTATTGTTTTATTGAATTAGGCCTTTTCGACTAGACGTGTTAGCCGATAGACTTCGCATCGTCGTCGACGTGAAGAAAGTTGCAATAGGCGGCGACACGAATAACAACTCTGTTTTCCACAAAATGTGTAAGGTAGCAGATTTTTTCTTTTTTAGAGAAACAAGACTGGCCGAAGGTGTTGATCGCAGCGAAGATTTTCTTGTGCACAATGCGCTGAGGAAAGTACTTGGTGTACCAGGAAGAAAATGCGGCGAAAAACGAAAACAAAAAATAGATTTCAGTTTGTTCATTTGTAATTTACAATGGAATTGCCGTGTCAAACAAATGTTTATGTGACCTAGATATTCGAAGCCGAACATAAATAACTTATGATGCTGGATGAAAACAGCAAATCCTCTGGCTTGGCATACGTGCATATGTCGAACAATATTTTATCCAAATTACTCACTGATCACTTTCGACGGTAGTTCTATATCACTCGAAATCATCCACTAAAAATTTGACGAATAATACGAAGTAACGAGAAAGTGACTCAATGCACCATATCGTACTTAATTAAAATTATTTTTGCGTCACCATGTAATACTATTTCTAGCTGTATGCGAGATTTATTTAGTTACTTTGGAAAAATTATTCATATCGATACATTTGATTGTCCAACTTTAGGACCAACAGAGGAAAGCAATTCAAAAATCTACTGATAAAAATATAACTGAGTATGAGACTCTATGCTGTTCAACCATGTACACATTTCAGTATCGGTCATTTTGTAAAAAATTATAATTTCTGGAGCCCTTTAACTGTTCCAATTAAATGAGTAAAAGCATACGTCTCTCATATATTCTTCATTATCCTAACGAAGTTATAATTTAAAGTGACTTTTGCTTCGGAATCTTCCTTGCTAACATATGGCCAGAGTGACCTCATGAGAAGGGCAGAATTAAAGCTTCAAAGTATAGAAATCAGATTGCCCATATAAAAGACTGGTTAGCCTTTGGTGCGATTAATATGAGAAGTCATTACAGTCGCGTAGTTGTGATGGCGCACCTGCAAGAATTTCAGAATTAACATCTTTCGGGATTAACAAAAATTTTGTGATAACCATTTTCTTATATGGGTAATCCAATTTCTATACTTTGAAACTTTAATTCTGTCTTTCTCATGAGAGCATTCCGGCCATATGTATCACATCATCTTCACAATCAAACTCAGCTAAAAATCTCACGACCTTCTGTAGCACCTGTCGAATATTACTTTAAAAAATTTTCTTTCACGTGACTCGTTAACTTCTTATACGGTGATACGTGTCAAGCCTTTCTGCAGACTTTGCGTGGTTGCAGAAACTCATTCAAAGCAGTTAGCTTTGCTTTCAATACCTCTTACTCGGAAGATTCAGGTAGAAGATCAAAAGCTAGAAACACCGTCAGAATCAACGTTCTCACTTTCAAAGTCGTCAATATCGTGACAGTCGGTGATTCATTCTAACACTGGATTCCTGGTGGAGTTTGCTGCGCTACCTAGTCGACTAGAAGTTATGACTCATATTTTACATGCATAAGTATTTTACTAAAATACACTGCATATTGCACTGTAAAACATAAAGTATGTCCGCTAGTGTGTAGCATTCCCCCAAGTGTGCATTTCTAATCCAAAGTGATGTGTAAATTGTCACTGTATAATCTAGATCTCTCGTTTTCGTTTGCTTTTTTCAGAATTTCGTCATTCGCTTTTTTCTCGTTCTGTCTGTGTAAGCTATATGTGCAACTCCAGTGTGTTACAGGCACACTGGACAAGCCCTTTCCTGTGTGCAAAAACAGTCCAACGTGAAGTGCACATTTAGTGTGTCCCGAGCACATTCATTTTTTACATGTGCTGGCCGCTAGAACAAGGAAAAACGATGAATCATATCGCATAGTGATCTCAGCTGTTTCAAGCGCTTTACACATTTACGGCAGGCTATAGAACGGTGCACATATTTTAATGAATGATAAATAAAAAGAAAAACTTCCTCCAACTTATCATATTTCGCAAATATTTCTTGCTACTTTTTTTAGCAATTTGTATTCTCAAATGCAACAACAAGTGATTTTGCATTCTGAAATGCAAAAAAATGTGATTTTGCACCCGCAAATCCAAAAATAACTGACTTTGCATTCAAGAACCCAAAACGGCATGAATTTACATCTCGAAAACTGGCATTGGAATTTCTTCAGATAAAAGCTGCATTCTCTTGCACTTCGAAAATCAGAAGATTTTATAGGCGTCACACATATTTACATACTTAGATAGATATTTACAGTTTGTAGATAGATAGATATATATAATATAACAAGTAGCGTTCATCATTCTGATTCACTTATCCCTTGACTGGAAAGGAATCACCAATAGGAAATTATTTCTATAGAATATTATAATTATCTTTCTCGTCCACATTACATTGAGGGCTGCGCGATTACGATTACAAAATGTAAAGTTCAAACATTGCTGCTATTCCTAGAATTTTACAATTCTGAACTTTACATGTTCAGTGAACTTAGAATTCTTACATACATTGTAAAGTTGCACACGCACACTTACCCTACACTCACTCTACAGTCGTATCGACGGGAAAAATCAACATAGATGTATGTTATTTTTGTTCTTTGCTTGGCATCTGACGACAAGAAAAGAAAGGAAGAAAGAAAGATAAAACGATGTTCTTCTTCGCTTTTCTCACTTTTCTTCTCTCTACTATCTATCACCTATCTATCAACAGTACAACAACAACAACACAAACAACGAAACAAACGAGAATATTGATATATGTAACGATAAAATAGATCGTCATTCAAAATTATTTGCATCGAACCTCTTTTTTTGGCGTCAGTCATCTATCGAGTTTTTCACAATAACAACAGCAAGTAGTATTGCCTCTCATGCCGCCTCTACTACTAACCCCACTTCCAATCAGAAAACTTTCAAAAATACTTATCATGATCATGGTAATCGGAATAACTCTCGTTCTTCTCGTCCTCAGTCATCATTTACCTCATCCTCTCAAACAGCCACGTCCTCACATCCAACCAGTCAATCAGAAGAACCTTCGCAGTTTTCGCCTCATCAACCAGGCCAATACTCCCATCACCACCAAGGCCAATCAAATAACCATTCCCGTGCAAATTTTCCTGCCATACAGACACAACAGCACTATGCAAACCAGATCTCCCCCGAGGACACTACTCCTCAATTCGAGGACAATTTACTATCATTATTTTCTGATTTTTGTGCTCGATGTAGTCAGCATGGACACATGACCTCTGCCTGTCCAAGTTTTTAAAGCCGGAGTCTTCGAAAGATGGTGTTGCCTCCGGAAAACACATTAAAATCCATTGCAACTATCCCTGATCTTCGTCACAACACTTGTTAACGGTCATCGAATGAGAATACTCATCGACACTGGAGCAACCACTATATTTATCAACAAAAAAATGCTAATTGGGAAATACATAATGTTTTCGACCAATAGGAATCCCCGTAGAGGTCGCTCATACTCATTTTCTGATTCCCCATAGTCAAATACCTACTCCATAACATTATCAGCCAATCAACTTTTGCTGTACTAGTTTGTCTGTCGCTAGTATCTAGTCTGCGGACATACAAACAAACATACAAACATACAAACATACAAACATACATACAGGCATTTTAACTCGATAAGACCCTTTCCTTTACAGTCAAGGGAATATAGATATTTAGATAGATATTTAGGTTTGTGTTAGATAGATATTTACATACTTAGATAGATATTTACAGTTGCAGGTTCATATTTTATAAGCTAGTTAGATATTTTACATATTTACATATTTAACGTTTGTGTACGTTCACATTTTACAGGCCTCTTCGATATTTAACTATTTAGATATTTACTGTTTGTCTAGGTTAACATTTTATAGCCAAGTTAGATATTCAGATATTTAATTATTTACAGTTTCACATTTCAAAGATATTTAGAGATTTAGAGATTTACAGTTTGTATAGGTTCATAAACTACAGCCCTCTTTGATATTTAGATATTTAGACACTTAGATATTTGCAGTTTGTGTAGGTTAACATTTTATACGACTCTTAGCTATTTAGATATTTACTGTTTGTTCAGGTTCACCTTCTCTAGGCCCCTTTGATATTTCAATATTTCGTTCTTTGCAGTTTGTGATATTGCAGCTAGGTAGACATTTGCAGTTTGAACCGGTTCAAACTTTATAGGCCGCTTCGATATTTCGATATTTAGACATTTCCAGTTTGTGCAGGTTCAGATTTTGTAGTCCAGTTAGATATTTCGATATTTACACTTCGTCCTTACTTCGTATTACGTTGTATAGGTTCGCAAGCTTCATCGATACTTAGATATTTACAGTTTGTGCAGGTTCACATTTTATCGGCCTGATAGATGTTTAGTTATTTAGATATTTACTTGTTTATGGTTTGTACAGGTTCAAATTTAAAGACCAGTTAGTTAATTAGATATTTAGAGTTTGTGCAGGTACACATTTTATAGACCAGTTAGATATTTAGACATTTACACGTTGTGTGGGTTCACATTTTGTAGGCCTCTTATATACTAACGTATTTAAATATTTAGACATTTACAGTTTGTCTAGGTTCACTTTCTACACGCCTCTTAGATAGTCAGATATTTACATTCTAAGATATTAAGATATTTAGTTAATTACAGTTTGTGTAGGCTCTCATTTTAAAGGCCTCTTCGCTACTTAGATATTTAGATCTTTTTAGGCCAGTCAGGTCTTTGGATATTTGCAGTTTGTGCAGAATCACATCTCATAGCCCTCTTAGATAATTAGATCTTTAGATATTTAATTTTTCTAGGTTCAGTCTTAGTCATTTAGATATTTACAGCTTGTGCTGTTTCACATTCTATAGGCCGCGTAGCTATTGTGACATTTACACGTTGTATAGGTTCACATTTTATACTCCAGTAACATATTTACATTTTTTGCAGTTTGTGCAGAATCACATTTCATATGGCGGTTAGATATTTACATATTTTCAGTTTGTATGGGTTCACATTTTATAGGGCTATAAGATGTTTAAAAATTTAGATATTTACGGTTTGTGTACGTTCACGTTTTATAGGCCTGTTAGATGTTTACTTATTTAGATATCGGTTAGATATTTAGATATTTGAATACTTACAGTTTGTATTGTTTCACACTAAATAGACCTCTTAGATATTATGGTATTCAGATATTTACAGTTTGAATGGGCTCACATTTTATAGGCGCCTTTGATATTTAGATATCTATCTTTTAACACTTGGTCTACGGTCACATTTTATATTCCTCTGAGATATTTAGACATTTACATATTTACAGTTTGTATAAGCTCACGTTAGATAAGTGAGTTAAATATTTAGATATTTAGAGTTTATCTAGGTTCACAGTTTATAGGTCTCTTAGATATTAAGATATTTCCATATTTAGGTATTACAGTTTGTCCAGGTTCACATTTTATAGGCCTCTTGAGTATTTAGATATTTAAATGTGTACAGTTCGTGTTGGTTCACATTTTCAGGCCAGTTAGATATTTACAAGCTATCTAGGTTCGCATTTCATAGGGCTCTTAGATTTGAAAAATTCATATATTTAGATATTTACAGTTTGTATTGGCTCACATTTCATAGATCTGTTAGATATTTCGACATTTACACGTTGTGTGGGTTCACATTTTATAGGCCTGGGTAGGTTTGAGCGGGTTGACGAAATCTGTAAATATCTGAATATCTAACAGGCCTATAAGCTGTGAACCTGCACAAACTGTTAATATCTAAAAATATACGAGGCGTATAAAATGTGAAGCTATACAAGCTGTAATTATCGGCTATTTAGCTATTTAGATATTTGCAGTTTGTGCAGGTACACATTTTACAGTCCAGTAAGATATTTACATTTTTGCAGTTTGTGCAGAAGCACATTTCATCGAGCGGTTAGATATTTAGATATTTAGGTATTTAAGGTTTGTGGACGTTCATATTTTATAGGCCGGTTAGACATTTAGATATTTGCAGTATGTTTAGGTTCACAGTTTCTAGACCTCTTAGGTATTTAGTTATTTTGAGTTGGTATGGGTTCACATTTCATAGATGTGTTAGGTATTTAGATATTTACAGTTTGGGTAGGTTGACGAAATATGTAAATATCTAAATTTCGAAGAGCGCTATAAAATGCGAACCTATACGAAGTGTAAATATCTGAATATCTACAAATCTGACCGCTCTATGAAATGTGAACTTGTACAAACTGTAAAGATCTAAATATCTAAGAGGACTATAAACTGATAACCTGCACAAGCGGTTAATATCTAATTATCTAAGGGGCCTGTGAAATGTGACCCTACACAAACTGTAAATATGTCTTAATATCTGTTTATCTAAGAGGCGTATAAAATGTGAACCTATACAAACTGTAATGATCGAGATATTTAAATATCTAAGAGCCCTATAAAATGTTAACCGACACAAACTATAGATATCATATGTCTAAATATCTATTTATCTAAGAGGCGTATAAAATGTGACCCTATACAAACTGTTAATATTTAAATATGTAATTATCTAAATATCTAAGAGGCCTATGACATGTGAACCTACACAAATTGTAAATATCATATGTCTAAACATCTATTTATCTAAAAAGGCATGTAAAATGTGAACCTATTCAAGCTGTAAGTATCTAAATATCTAAGAGGCCTGTAAAATGTGAACTTGGACGAATTGTGAATATCTTAATATCTAAATATCTGATGAGTGTCCGTTTTGAAATATATGAATATCTAAACGTCTGGGTGGGGTGCATTTTGAAATATCTAAGTATCTAAATCTCTGATGGGATTTGGAAAAAGACTTTTTTTCGGCTGGAGAGAAAAATACCAGGTGCAAAAACAAGAAGAACACAGATGCGTTTTGGTCATGACGCCATGTTTGGTCTTTTTAAGTCAAGCCTGGTCTAAGAAAATCTATTAGCATGTAAAAGCATGACTTCAACGTCCGGATCAGTGTTAGTAAAGTACTCAGCATGAAGTCCGTCATGCCGCAAATTGTTAAGTGATTTAGTAGCATTGCTACAAGCTGATCCATCATAAGAGAAAAAAGAATACTCTTGATTTGCTGTAGATTTAGTCATTTTACCAAAGTTTTTGCGTTTTTTGAACTTCAAATTGAATTTTAGTATTGATAGAACTGATTGAATGTAGAGAAATGGGGTACACCACGCCGGGAATAAGCTAGTGTTTTTAACCGTTTAAGAATAATATAAGCATCAATTAAATACTGGAAGTTTTTAATTATGCGTTAGTGATCGAAATTTGAATAAATTATATCATACAGTGAGAACACGTTTATTCGAGACTAGTAAGCACTCCTGTCGATATTCACCTTACACACGTATTCTTTCTTCTTTCTTTTACAGTCTATATATCTTGGAGCATACGATGGTGTACATCGACCTTGTTCAAGGGCTCCTTGTCAGGAACAATTTTAGTTTTTAATTAAAAACAGTTTTCTGTAAAACTCCTAAGAGAGTTTTAGTTAGATTTTCTATTCTATGTTAGATCTGTATAAATTTTTTTAATTGTTATATCGCATGTATATTTTCGCGATATATTTTGAAGTAGCAAAGAAGCAGAATATATTTTTTCTTTTTATCTGATCAATATTTACAAAATCTGTCATTTTTCTTTTTTTTCCAATGTTTGATTTTAATATTTATGCACTGCTTTTTTTAAATTTATCACCCTTTAGATTTTCGAAAATAGCACTTTATGATATTATCTGAATGCAAGAATATAATATCTTGGTTTTATTAAAATACACTCATAACCAATAATATTTATACTCTACGAATAATAACAGAGTCGAATCAGAACAGTAAGTAGAATTTTTCACTGTTATACAACTTTCCTTTCTTAGATTTCGTTGACTTTTGCATATGTAATGGAGCCGTAGGAGTAGAGTCCTGCATTGGATGTCAGTATCAATGGCCAAGCATGGACAGTTATATAAATTTGTCTAGGAGAAAATTAAAAGTATACAAGTTATTTTAAAAAATGTGAACACTGTTTAAGACACCCAGATTATCTGTTACCACATGTCTTGAATTACATATTTGCTTGTTTGCATTTAAACCTATTGGTTTTACAACCTTCCTGACAATCACATCTTAACATTCCTTATTCACCAGTAATATTTGAAGGCAGACTATTTCTCTTAATGTTTTTCAAAGTATTACGAGCGGACAAGGAATGTTAAAATGTGATTGCCAGGAAGGTTGTAAAACCAATCGGTGTAAATGCAAACAAGCAAATACGAGGTGTCATCATTCAGCAACATGTGGTAACAGATAATCCGAATGTTTTACGGGGGGGGGGGGGGGGGGGGGGGGGGGGGGGGGGGGGGGGGGGGGGGGGGGGGGGGGGGGGGGGGGGGG
>CAJNOQ010008787.1:0-10848 GCA_905250885.1 Didymodactylos carnosus | reverse complement strand
AGTAACAGGCGAAAAACCGGTTTTTTCACAACAATGCCTCTGGCGAAGTTATATTCATTTCTACACAAAAACAAATGTTGCTACTATGCTCAGTGTAGTCGATTACCTATAGTCCATGGCATTTCGAGATTCCCAGAGATGTCTGCTCGGAGATAGACACGTGCTCGGGGAAGGCGAGCTCTGCCCGAACGACGATAGCTGGAGAGCTGGGACTTGCATAATTTTGTAGAGTAACGTCCGGACTATCTACGCATGCAAAAAAATTACTAATATTGTTTGTTAGTTTTCTGAGAACGGAGCTAATTTTCCAAAGATGCTGTGAAAACCCGATCTCTGGAATTTTTTCAAAAGTTGCTCCCGCTTGTGGAAAGTTCTGCTCAAGTCTTGGCTATTGAACAGCGAAAATCGTAGGTCTCTATCTCATTCCTAGCAAAAGTTATTCAAAAAATGCCCACGGGTCTTGTATTTTGGGATGACTAGTAATGATTCTTTTACAACAAAACTGTTGTTGATACAATAGAACTACAATGTTCGAAAAACAAACTGTCGCAGATTTTCCCGTAAAAAATAAAACAATCAGGTAAACAAAAAACAACAATGATGAGATATCAAAATGAGGACGAGAATAAGAAATGAAAAATACAAAAACAGCTTCAAAAAGAAGCGAAAAAGAAAAATATGCCTGAATGATTCACTGAAGTAATTATGTATGATATTTCTTTCTATTCTGCGCAATAACGCCAATCATCATTTTTTTTTAACAACACTGTAATATTCACACAGTCACGTTACGTTGGAATCTTCATGCACTTTTCTTTTTTATCGCTTTTATCAGAAAGCGAGGAGAAATTATCCAGTTAACATTTGTTCCACGTAAGGCACATTATTACACTAAGGACGACGCTGCATCAAATCTGAAAAATAGCTTTGTAGTGTATTCTTTAGCGAAAAAATAAAATTAATCTATCTTCAATTCAAGTATACACTTTTATTTTAAAATTAACTTTTTTTGAGCAGGCGAGCTTTGCACAAAACAAACTTTTATTATTTTAATTCACATGCCTTTGAAGAATCAATTTTAAAAGAATTAAAGTAAGTGTATGGCTCAATGGAAATTCTCTTACGTTTTTATATATTTTTTTAAATGAAGAACTTGGCAACGAGACGAGAAGAACCGATGGCTCTCTTCGGTCACCCTTCCTTCACGAACGCATGGTAAAAAAAGCTTCCAAAAGTGCACGCTTTTTAGTGGGCGATTTTTTCGTCACTTCTTGGTATGCCTTTTTGCTAGACGGTTTTTTTTCTGAACGAATCTTTTTGTATGTTTTATTGGTTAGATGGATAAACTCCTGAAAGGATCTGAAAAGATTTCCAAATAATATTTTACTCAGTTTTGAACGAACCATACTTTGGAAGTATGCGTGATCTGCTGGACTGATCCACTACTGCAGAAAATCAGTCGTTTCTGAGAGAAGCTAGTGCAGTGAAACAAGTCATCTATGCAGTATGCACCTGAATACTATGCTTGGACGAATTTTTGTGGACTCATTTTTGTCGACGCTTTTTTTAGTATACTTTTCGTGGACGTTTTCTAGTGCGCGCTTTTCTTTTATACTGTGTGGATGCCGATTGAGATGCCTCAAACACCATTCAATTCAACGAAACTGTGATTTAACTATGATCGGTTAAAGCTACTGTCGAACTTTATCCAACTGAACACTTTTTTGTCTTACTGTAGAAACTTTCCTCTCTGAATATCCCCAGGCATCCGATACTTCATCTACGCAGCTCCTACTTCAAAGAATCTCATAGAAACCTTAAAAGTTTTCTGGCGACCTCCAGTAACTCTGAAACCCATCTCAATCCATTCTTCATAGTCGAATCTGCACGTGCAACTAGCGATAGTTATATCGATCGATTATCGGGCGATAAATCGGTAGTTGTGCAATTGAGGAAAAATTTAGCAATCGTGTGATTACTAGATTTCCATTGTATTGCAATCGAGTAAAAGTCCAACAATCTAGATGAATCGGGCGATACTAGAGCTTTTTTTGATGACTATGTTTGGAACATTGACGAGCACATACACCCTCGTGTGCCTAAAACACTCCTACTATCAAACGTTCTAAAAGTCAAGTATCACAACTTGTATTCACTGAGTAATAGATCATGTGTTTCTCGGTTTACATTTTTATTTAATAATATCAAAAATAAGCTCCATTAAACGAGTTTTTTACAATTCAAAAACTAATCACTTGCAGCAGCAGTAGAAGCGGTTGTTGTACTCGTATCATGCAGTCTTTTCTGAGTTTCTTGCTGGATTAAGTATTGCTGAACATGAAGCGGCAGACCTGGATTTAGACCAAGGGTGTAGGGTAAAATCATCTTGGGCATATCAGCAAAATCCACAACCACTTTAATAAACATTGTATCATCTTTGATGTAGTTGTTACCATCTTGTTGAATCATGGGAAGAGGAAAAAACTTGGGTATTCCACTAGCAATGTTCATCTCAGACTGCGGTCTCTGAAAGCTGTTCGACTTTAGGTCGGGTCTAAAGGAATCGATTACATGTCGATGTTGGCCAGATTGATCAAAAAGACAAAAGGTGACTTTATGATTGAATGGCCATCTGAGAACTGCATCATACTCTCCTCTTAGCAAAACGAAAAACAAAGACATATGAGTTCGTCTCGAGTTTCCATCACCATTAAGATATAGTCTAACCCTCATTTTGTATCCAGCTGGTGATGAATAGAATGCTGGTGAGTATATACCTGTCTGTCTTTCGGACTGTGCATCCAACATTTTATTCACTACACCAGTTACTTTCCAAATCAGAGTACCATCGAATGATGTCATCTCAATATCATCTACTTTTTTCTTCAAACTCGACAGTTCTTGCTGTATAGTTTCTTGTTTTTCTCCAATAGCTGCGTAATTAGAGTTTACCTCTGCTATAGACATACTTATCTGCGATATGTCATTATTAAAGGATTGAATTATAGTATTATTTCTCAAAGACTCGGAACTTAATCTTTCTGTATCTTGTACTAGCGTCTGAGTGCCCTCCGTCAAAACGACTAATGTTTCATAAGACTTTTGTAGTTCGCCGTACAACTCTTTTACGGATTCATGAGATCCTGCATCACTATCCCGAGGTCTGATATCTATATTGCTAGTGGTAGTAGTATCTTTAGACCATAAAGGACTTAAAGCTTGAAATTTGAGTAAAAGGAATATTAAGCTTTGTTGATGGGAGGCAGTTAAATAATGATTCTTCAACTGCGATCTAACAACCTGAATAGTAGAGAAAGAAAACAAATATGCAATATTCAGCCAACTAAGTATTTCGCGTACAATAACCAAGGAGTCTTTCCTACCTGAGAATATGGTCATACTTATAGTTAAATAACATACCTTATCTGCGCATCCACACGATACTAGTGGACATGATACTGTTACACTTAGGCATATCGTTTTATGTCCGTTTAACGATGAAGTTGAGGGGAACTTTTCACCGCATAATTCGCAAATATAAGTTGAGTGACACTCGTCAAGGTGATTCTAAATAATTGTAAAATAAACAAGATTATTAACCGCCGATGTGCTCTTCTTCAAAGTACAATGAAAAAAGAACTATTTATGATCATGATAAAATTCGTAGTATTTGAATTCTTACTTGGTAATCTTTTATTCTGCCATTCCAATCGCATTTGTTGATTTTTTCTATGCATTGGACATGTAATTGATCTATCTCTCGCTTAAAACCTTTATCATCCTTTAGCTGAAAGAAAAGCTTCTAATATCATTATTAACAACTAGAATTCGCTTACTTCTTGTCTAGATGTCGATTCGAAACATACAGAACAGTTGAATGATACACCTTCTCTATAATATGTAAATGTTTTAATATCATAATTCAATGTGGAAATAAACTAGAAATTTACTTTGAAATCACTCAATCCCCCTTCACCTGTACATACATCAGTCTAATAATATTTTAGTTTTTTGATAAGAGTTGCTCATAAGGGTTTGTGCAATAGTCGCGCTCAAAGTTTTCGCCAAGAAACTGAGAGAAATTATTAGTCGTAAATCAAGAAGTATCACTGATTTTTTTAAACTAATAAAACTAGATCGTTCATTTTACATAACAGGCACAATCTGTAACTAATATAACCCAAGATGCAGTGTTCGAAAAGCATTATCGAAAACCAAGGATTAACATCTCACCCTATTGGAAAACACTTGTGACATAATCGACAACCGCAGCATAGTTGATACGGATCTCGAATTATGAATGTACATACTGGACATTTGTATTTCGGGTTGACTAACTTTTCATTAGCAACACGATGTCCAAATGACGTCGAAATGGAAGACTAAAGCAAAAAATAGACATATAAAGCTTTACAGTGAACATAATAGGCTAAAAATGGGTAATTTTGTCATATTTCATGTGGCATAAACATCGAAGATTGAGCATTTGTTTCATTAAAAAAATATTTTCTTTAAAAACAGCTAAAGATTTGAGCTATCTGAATAATGAACTAAAGTTTAATAAAGGGATTATAGGTGTTGCGATAAGTAAAAAATACGTGAGACTTTCAAAAAATTGATAAAAAGTTTCTCGTTATCGTTTTTCCATTATACAACACCTGTCTTTTTCAGTTACAGCCTGAATGTATGAAAATGAGACCAGTAGCTACATTCATCTTATGCGAAAATAATATTCAGAAAAGTCAGAATTTTCCTGATATGCCCAAGATGATTTTAGCCTACACTCTAAGTCTAAATCCAGGTCTACCGCCTCATGTTCAGCAGTACTTAATCCAGCATGAAACCCAGAAAAGACTGGAGATTGCGAGTGATATCCCAGAATTCTGCCAATTGGAATTTCGCTAGTCCAAATTCCGATGAATTTTCGCAGTATTGTCGAAAATACAGAGTAAAGCTGCCAACAAGTTCGCCAATTGTCGAAAATCGAGATGATTTTCTTCGCATTGTCGTATTTACAATGAACTTTGACAGTTACCGAAAATTCAATGGAATTTCAACAGTAATTTTCAGTTGCACTTGAAGTATTTTTAATAGCATACACCGGGCATAATGATAAAATAATACAGTGTGTTTTTATGATCTATAATCTGTGTATCCTTGCATTTTTGTAAATTGTGTGATTTTGTATTTGTCACAGTTCAGTTGCTGAGAGATACAGAAAATTTATTTATTTTTTGATTGCTCTGTGGGCTCTGTATTAGAAAAAGTGAAAAGAAAAGTTTTCTTTTGTCATTTTATTTTCATTTGTGAATTATTAGAAGAAGACTGCAGTTCACTGATTCTGTTTTAATCTATTGCATTAGATAAGTGTGAACAATATGACGAACTTTTTTGATATTGTGCCACTTGAACTATTTAGTAATTACTCGAAATGCCGATGGATTTTCGACAATTGTCGAAACTACAAGGACTTAAGATAATAGTCGAAAAACAACCTGAAATTCGACAATGTCGAAAATCAGATTGACTTTCTACAATTGATCGAAAATATTGAACAAAAACGACAATGCCGAAATTCCGTTTTACCTTGCGAGTACGTCAACCACTTTTGCTGTTGCTGCAAGTGACTAGTTTTTGAATTGTAAAAAATTCGTTCAATGGAGCTTATTTTTGATATTATTAAATAAAAACGTAAACCGAGAAACACATGATCTATTACTCACTGAGTACGAGTTGTGATACTTGACTTTTAGAACGTTTGATAGTAGGAGTGTTTTAGGCACACGAGGGTGTATGTGCTCGTCAATTTCTAAGCCTAAGCATCCAAGCGAAAATCACCTATGGCTAAAATCTAGATACATTTCGTCTGTACTCGTCAACTAGCTGGAAAAGGGGCTTTTAACTAAATGAGTCTGCACGTGGAACTAACAATAGTTAAATCGATCGATTATCGGGCGATAAATGGATGGTTGCAACTGAGAAGAAATCTAACAGTTGCCCGATTACCAGATTCCCACTATCGTTACTGAACAATTGTAATCGAGTAAAAATCTAGTAATCTAAACAAATTGGACGATTGCTAGATTTGTCCTCAATTGCAACTGTCAATCTATAGCTCGATAATCGATCGATTTAACTATTGTTAGATCCACGTGCAGACGCATCTAGTTAAAAGTCTTTAAGCATGACTTTTGAGAGTGCATGCGAAAGTCTTCGTAGTTCAATGAAAGCATAACTAATCAATCAATACAAAAACATAAGGTCTTGTGCAGCTTTATTTGATCTACACATATTAAGTGCTAAAACGTTAGATTTTCCGATGTTTTTAAAGATTCGATTGAGAAAGAATCAACAAGCGATTAAAGCCCATATCAGGCCAATAACATGACAGAAACGAGACTTCTTCTAATTTGCTTTTCACTGGAGTATTGGTAATAACTGTCACATCTAAAACTGGCTGCTATAATTTGTATCCAGTGAGTGATAAATCATGGTGTGTTTCTCATGCGAACTAATGAGAAAAGTTGTCTGTTGAGAAAAAACTTCTAATGAGATGATGACTCATAGATATTGGCAAATGAAGAAAATAAACAACTTTAATAAAAAAAAACACAGAATGAGAGAGTTAAAAATGATGAACAGTCCAAAACTAATGTGTGTAGCGCGATGCTTTCCGGCGAATAACTTGTACTATATTTATCAAATTTGTGACCGGATACATGTCAACACTTGCAGCCGGTCCTGGTAATCGTTCATACCATTCTATTCGCTCGATTAAGTCAGTTTAGACATGTGTTTAAAATTATCATGATGTTATTTGTTTCTTATTCGACCTTTTGCCTCTTTTCCTTTTAGGTGAAGTGCCAGTACAATCGTACTGTTCACATGTAAGCCATTTTTAAAACTTCCGTTTTCAATGACATACGAAATTAAGTGACTGTTAATTCACGATAAATTGAAATAAATTCATTGGGATCCTGTTCCGAATAAATTGCTCATAGGAGGCAACATTGGTCCTTTGATAAGTTTTATTTACCAAACGTTCTTTGTTGATGTCAAGTTTAACATTATTGGTTGCGACCGATAAACCATCAAAGATGAAGATCACGTTTGCCTTTCATTTTGAAGAGAATTTTTTCAAAGAAAAATATTGAATCCTGATAGAGTTTTTTACAACAGTGTATAACCGCATTTTCTTAGTGAATTGAGAATGTCAATAAAAACCGATGAATGATAAAAACCGAACTGTTCCAGGCAAAATCTTTAAATAAAAATAAATCTGAACATTAGTACAAAATCAAACAGCACTCTCGAAATCAAGTTTCTGTTAACTCAATAAACAAGCGCTCTAAATGGAGAAGCCACGCGAATTGTTTGTAGTACTCTCTATAAAAAAAGGTTCTCTAGTCTGGTTGAAAAAAGATGCGGTAGCAAAAAATTTTTTTTATTTAAAAAAAAACTTTGCTGACTTACACTTCTAATTCATCAGGTCGCTAAAGCGTTCGATAGCGCTAGATTATCTGCATATGCCGAGTTATAGCATATAGTTAAGACTAATAATTCGTAAATAATTTATTGTTTTGAACAAACCAAGTATGAGATGTCAAATCTGCTTAAGGGACAAGGTGAATAAAATAACTGCACTTATAATCCGATAACTATGCACTTATGATCCAAATTCCATTATCTATCATTCATTTTCGTTCAGTCTTACAAGAAGAAAATGCGAATGTATTAAGCCTTGTTCACGCTGCAAATTTACACTCTTTTTATACTCATGTCTTCAATACCGATGAAATACCGTCTGTTACCGGCTCGGTTATCGAAGTCTATATGGTACGCTTAAATTACCACACGGTACCTGTCGGTTACAGATCTGCTGCAAAAAATAACGGTAAATGTAAAAATCGGTTTACCGCTCAGTATTTTGTCATACCGTGGTACAGAAAATAACCGTCGCTAAACCACACGTTTCACCAAGTGATATGACTTAGCGATGGTAGTTCTTCGGACCGGGGTGAGTCGGCAGTAATCACAAAAAAAGTGCGAAATGGGCAGAGATCAAAGATTGCTTAAATTGGATGCCGTTGATAGCATATGAGTCAAGAATCACATTTGTAATAAAAATTCTCATTTGCTTTATATATATTTAGCCCTAAAAATCTTTGTTTCATTTATTTCACCATAAAAAGGACAAAAAACACATTATAAAATGTTTTCGTTTATTCATTGTCAAACTCATTCTGTTTTAATTCAAAATACATACGCACATACGCATGATGATAATAATGATCTCTAATTTAGTGAAAACGTACTAAAGAAGAAAAAGCAGGGACTCATATGCCTGGAAAAGATTGCGCAGTCATTTCTAAGCTGTTGCTACGATCAGCTCCTACTATTTATCATGAAAATATCACGTACAAACTACTTTATTTAAAGCAGCAAAATCTATTAAAAACAAAAGACTTGCTAATTATAGTTTTGTTAGATGAACTTCGATCTAATTCATTTCACTATCACAAACTCCAGCAATGCCGTTAAACTCATTTTCTAGACGTGTTTTTCTCTAATGGTGGCCTGATGCTATTGACTGGACTGAAATAAAATGTTTCTTGTGATCTTGCATTTGTATAACGCTCTTTTATCATTTAGCTACGTCAACGCAAATCAACTCATCAAGCAAAAGAAAAAGTATGCATTGAATGATAAGAGAAGGATAACGCATACCTAAGAATTATAGTAAATAACATATCACACATATAAAAACTGATACACCATACCTAATGACTAAACAAAGATAATGGTTCTTTTAAGTAACCAAAAGAAAATGTAAGAAATCCTCTTGATCAAGGCTACCATACCCACTTACAAATACTAGCCGACAACAAAACTGTGCATGATTCCCTGCACAGTTGTCACTGGCGGTGGAAAACAAAATGAAAGTTATTGAACATAATCTAAACAATTTTCCTAAGAGCCATTAAAGGTAAGCCATAACCTATTACCATATAATGCTGCTTATTCGACCATCTTAGATTTCTTCCAAAGTACGAGGCTTTTTTAGAGCAACCATTTTATGAATTTTGGCAAGCACAGCCGTAGAGAACGTACTTGATGCAAGTACTTGATTACTTGCTAAGTACTTGTCAATGATCAAAATACTTATCTTATTGCTAAGTACTTTCTGAAAGTACTTGGCAAGTAAGGACAAGTACTTAAAAGTAAATTTAGTTCTGGAAAAACGGCAAGTACCAGCTTCATTACGCAGACGAAGTACTTGGCCCCCAGTACGTTAGCTAGGGCGGAGATCCTAACGTTGTTGCGTTACTAAAATATTTAATTTTTACAAAAAGCCTGAAAAAACTAATATTCCGGCATCTAGAACAACTGTCAACTTTAACTACGTGTAACTTTGGAATGACATATGACTTAGACTAATCAACTTTATCATAACTACATAGATACCCAGGTCAACGGTCTCGACTAACTCGCGGCGCGATCGCAATATCGAGCTAGGATCGCTATTATCTCGCGCGTGTCGTGGAGAGATCGCTATAAAGTCGCGATCTCGGTAAAATCGTATTTTTTTGAAAAAGTATCATGTGAGACTCGCGAAGCGAATTAAAACTCGCGACGCGATCGCTATGCACTCTCGATCTCGCGGCAGGACTCTAAATTCTGCATCGATTTGATTGACTGGCAAGAACGCAAAGGAATTCTTTTTCTTCTATTTCAAAGTGAGAATTTATATTTCTTATACAGATAGATAGTCCACGTTCTGTTTATAACATAAATAGTATACTATGTGTCTATAGACACGTGTGTGATTGAAGACGCGTGTTTTTGTTATTCTCATTTTAAATGAGATATGCAAAAGAAGTCAGTGTCCATTATGTACAAGACACTTCATATTTTCTTAACATAGTGTGCAGACTATACTCGATTTAACGAATAAAACTCGAATGTTTTGCTGTTTATATCTGTTTTTTTCACTTTTTCAAAAAAGTAATATACAAAGTACACACCAATTTCAACTGTTTACTGTTTCATCTGTTACTTCAATTCGAAGCGTTTAGTTCTCGTATTGATTAAAGCACACATATATGTGTGTTTGAATACAGGATTGTGCATAATCCGATTATGCACAATCCTGTATTCAAACACCTGTATTTGGTCGTTGGAACTGTACCCCCAACAAAAGGCTTTTGTTGGGGGTACAGTTCCAACGACCAAAACAGCTCCAAAGAGCAAAAACTTTTTCCATCGGGTTTGTTTTGTTTTGATCAGAAATGATTGCTCTTTACTACCTAACTACAAAATCAAAACTTCGATCGTGTTTTTCTTCTTTTGCTAATTGTTGAAAACAGAGAGAAATTCTTGAAACTTCGTTCTCTTCCGGTTCTGAAAACAATTCAACGAGATAAAATTCATTTTATAGTAAACGAAAGGATCCTTCTAAATTATGGCAGGCAAATACATCTTTTTGTAATCAAATATTTTTGTAAAGCCGTAATACTGCAAATAGGCATGCAACAATCCCAAACTAGGAATCGCTGATCGGCATCAAACCGTTCGCAACCGAACATGTTCGGTCACCAGACGGTTTGTCCCCGAACATGTTCGTTCACCGAACGGTTCGCTGCTGAACATGTTCGCTGCCGATCAGCGAGCCCTAGCTTGAGATGGTTGCATGTCTGATCTGGGCTAAAGGCAAATTGAACGAAATTGAAGCTTTTGAAGGAACTAACCAGTGAGAAAATAGACTAAAGTACAATGTGAGCGAATGTGTCTTCTACTGAATCGCTACCAAAGGTTTAAAAAAAATAGTTTGTCAAAGCTAAGAACATG
>CAJNOQ010008786.1:0-10849 GCA_905250885.1 Didymodactylos carnosus | reverse complement strand
CCCAGTAATTACCAAAATTTCCTCGAAATTACCGAAATTTCTGTAAATTCTCTTCTTTTTCGAGATAGGGGTCCCTATTCTAATGGATATCTCTATGTAATAAATAATAGAACTTTCAGTAATTTCCCAGTAATTACCTAAACTTCCTCGAAATTACGGAAATTTCTATAAATTCTCTTCTTTTTGTAGACAGGGTTCCCTATTCTAATGGATATCTCTATCGAACAAGAAATAGAAATTTCAGTAATTTCCGAGTTATTACCCAAATTTCCTCGAAATTACGGAAATTTCTATAAATTCTCTTATTTTTGTAGACAGGGTTCGCTATTCGAATGGATATCTCTATCGAACAAGAAATAGAAATTTTAGTAATTTCCTAGTAATTACCAAAATTGCCTCGAAATTACCGAAATTTCTATAAATTCTCTTATTTTTGTAGACAGGGTTCCCTATTCTAATGGATATCACTATCTAATAAATAAAAGAAATTTCGGTAATTTCCGAGTAATTACTAAAATTTCCTCGAAATTACCGAAATTTTTATAAATTCTCATAGTTTTCGAGATAGGGGTCCGTATTCTAATGGATATCACTATCTAATAAATAATAGAAATTTCAGTAATTTCCCAGTAATTACCAAAAATTCCTCGAAATTACCGAAATTTCTATAAATTCTCTTATTTTGGTAGACCAGGTTCCGTATTCTAATGGCTATCTCTATCTAATAAATAAAATAAATTTCAGTAATTTCCGAGTAATTACCAGAAATTCCTCGAAATTACCGAAATTTCTATAAATTCTCATAGTTTTCGAGATAGGGGTCCGTATTCTAATGGATATCTCTATCCAATAAATACTGGAAATTTCAGGAATTTCCCCGCAGTTACCAAAATTGTCTCGAAATTACCGAAATTTCTATAAATTCTCTGATTTTTGTAGACAGGGTTCGCTATTCTAATGGATATCTCTATGTAATAAATAATAGAAATTTCAGTACATTCCCAGTAATTACCAAAATTTCCTCGAAATTACGGAAATTTCTAAAAATTCTCGTATTTTCTGATGTAGGGGTCCCAATTCTAATGGATATCTCCATCTGATTAATAATGGAGATTTCGAAAAATTGTGGTAAATTTCGGAAACTACTGTAATAGACTTTGGAAGTTTACGGAAATTTCTTTTGCGTGATGGAGTGTTTTCTGAATTTGTATGGAAAGTTCTGGCGGATGTTGGCGAATTACTGGGAAATTTTGTTTTTCGTTAATGGGTAATTACCGAAATTTCTAGGAAATTTGGTTTTGAGATATTATTGAATCTCGGTAATGTCTGGTAAATTTCTGTCTTTGATGCATGGATGAAGGCGTATGGTGAATCGTAAATTATGGTAATTTCGGAAATTGGCTTTTTTCGGAAATCTAAACATACCTCACATTTTTTGTAAAACATACTCCTGATGAATGTTCCATTCTAATGCTTTCGTGAGAAAGACGCCTAAATGTTTATGCTGAGCATATGAAGTAGATTTGGCTGGAGTTTTTTGCAGACGAGTTGAAAAAAGTCTTTTTTGTAAGTTACTTGTAAACACGAGGATTTTTCTGTGTACGATTTTTTCCAGAATTATGCACGGTTTGCTGTTTTCCGTCCACTAAAAAATCTTTTGGCATTTTTGTGCACGGCTACAGAAAGGTGCACGGATAAAGGCAGAAATGCGCATGGAGATGTTTTTGTGCATGGTTTTGAAAGAATGTATACCCTGTTGTTTGATGATTAAATTTTTTTTTTATCCAGAAAGGTATAACATGTAGCTCTTTACAAATAAAAATTCTCGTTTAGTATTTCCACCAAATTTATGAGCGACTTAATGCTTTTCCTGCCTTCTTTGGACGTCCACGCCTGTTTCCTAACACTTGTAATTTAGCTGGATCAGTTATAATACAAAGATTAAGATGAATCATAAATCCTGCTGCATGTTTACAAACATATTATTTAAAGTGTACGATGTAAGATTGTCCTACCAATGAAATACAGAATTTTTATCAATATTTTTTGTAACCATTGCCAAGCTTCTCGTGCTTGTGAAACACTAACTGGGCCATTATATTTGTTTAAACCGTGCACAAAAATGTCTTCGTGCACACTTCTGTCTTTTTTCCGTGCACCAAAAAATGTCAAAAGATTTTTTAGTGCACGGAAAATAGTAAACCGTGCACAAAAAACATTTTTCCCTACTTAATAGCATAAGGCATATCCTTATGCTTATAAGTAGGGAAAAATGTTTTTTGTGGATCTCTGCTCAGGTCTTTTGCGTTACCGAGATAGGAGACATTCTTCCCTAAAAACTGACTCTTCGCTTCGAAGGCACGATTGGTGACATTGATTACTTAGACAGCTGTAATTATATAAGAACGTCTTCCATGTATGGAGAGAGCGCACAAATTTTGGACTTTTTTCATTTTTAACCATGTCGAACTTCCGATTTTTTCACTGCTTCTACTAATGAAAAGTAAACTCGCACTTAGCAACATGTCTCTATACTGTACTCGAGCTACTTATGGTTATTTTATTGATAAAGGTATCTTTATAAGTATCCCGCAGAAAACGTAGTTACTTATGGTACTTAATGAGTACAGTTAATGTAAAAAAATCTTCTTGGAGTTAAAGTGCGTAATACATAATGAAATTTTACTTCTGACTCTTCTTCGGAGTTTGAATAAGAAAGATCGTCCGACATCTTAAAACTCGAAATATAAAAGGCTTGAAATTGCCTTTGATCAGAAGCAAAAATCCCAAGTCTTGAAAATAGGTGTGAAAAAAATTCGTGCCCTCAGAAAGCCTGATCAATTCTTTAGTGGGGAAGGAAACCAGACCTACTCGGAGGCCAAAAATGGATTCTAAAACTTCTAATATAGCCTTTCTTGTAGCCCGTGAAATTCTCTATCACATGAGGGATTGCTTAAATTTTTTCGTTGAGCCATTTTATTGCAAATGGGGCTTTAAGCTAGTAGAGTAGGCTAAATTAACGTTAACTAGTTCTAATTAGTCAATAACAGGAAGAAAAGAACAAAAACTTTTAGATATTTTCGCGTAGTAAATACTCTTCACACATTTCCCTATCAATCTAGGCAAGAACCAAGTTTTTCTAATGAATGAAGAATGAATTTGTCAAATTCATCCGCAGGAAGAAAAGACTGATGCAGAGAACGCGCAAGAAGATTAGCCGTATCTATGTCGTTTGTTAGAAGTTCATTATTAGCATTTTTTAATTCTTTTATTTCTCAATTTTCTTTCGAGTTAATACATTTTCGAATGCGTTTCCAGAAAGAAAGATCAATTGAATCTTGTGTGCTAGTGCAGAATTTTTCCAGCTAGTTTCTTTTATTGAAATCATCTCCTTGCGTATAATTTTATCCAGCTGTTTTACTTGAACCTTAAATTCCAATAAACCGGTTTTATAATAAAGTCGAAAAAACTTTCTTTTCTGATGGATCAAGTTGCGAATATTAGCTGGAATAGCTATTCGATATTTAGGTAGTTTTTTTAAGTAAGTAGCTTTATTATACGCTCTTGTATATTCATAAAAACTATTATTTCTATCTCATTCTCACGAAAAATCTACAATAAAAAACTAAAATGTCTGAATATTGTCGAAAATAAAATAGATCATAGTAGGCATCTAGCAAAAATGGAGATATCTCTTCGCGCACAAGCACGACGTATATCTTAATAGATATTCTCTTTTTCTCTTTCGCTATCTGAAGAAAGTAGAGTTTTCGAGTAGAGTTTAATTTGAACAAGAAACACAAAAACATAAATTTCAGTAGAAAGTGAAAAGCGGTGCTCTGTCAGTCTGTTACGTTTTCTCCGGTAAAGAAAAACTACTCAATACAAAATGAATAGTGCATCGGGTAGCCCTTGTAAAGCTGTCTTTAGTCCATGCCCCACAACAGAACTCGCTAGTAAGGAGAAAATTTTTTTATACTCACTCTTTCATAACAGACTGACACCAAAAAGTACCGTCTCTTTAATGATGGTGTAATGCGTTGAACAGATGAGAATGACTAATTCAAACGGCAAAATAAACCCTGGACATCGACCTTTCAGACCACATGAGAACAAATTTTAAAAGAAACACATGTAACTTTTTATGCAGTTCTTAACATTAAGAAGCAAAGCGTCAATAATCGACAGACTCGTCACCAGTTTTCTGTCCACCGACATTAAAGTTGCGTTATCTCAATGGGTATAATAACTGGGGCAGAAAGATAGGGAATTGTACAACATCTTGAGCATTCAGTTGTCCAAATGTGTGTGTTTCTTTGAAATTAATGCACTTTATTGCATATAATTATCATAGCAAGTCCAACATTTTGCTTCATAATCTAGATTCTAATTCCTACCTATTCAGGTGAGAAAAAATATATAAAAAGCATCTGCCAGGAATGGGGATCGAACCCATGCTCACTATTGTGAATTGGATCTTAAGTCCAACGCCTTAACCACTCGGCCATCCTGGCTCTGTCCTACCATCTGTATATTTTATGAACATCGTTAATTGTTGTTTTGTTCTTTCTCCAGTGCTATTGCTATTTGTTAGACTTGCGAAATAAGGCACGATTTTTAGCAATCGCTATTTTTTCGCGCTCATACACAAATCAATGACTCTCAAGTATTTTACTATAGTTAACATATAAAAACTAGGTGCAAAATATTCGCACTATTTTTACAGAAAACTAATGAACAGGTAACTCTTAGAATATTTAAAAACTGCTATTAGCAAACTTCTGTCGTTAGGCCATTTAATTTAGTATTTTTAAAAGATGGCGCCTAACGACAGAAGTTTGCTAATAGCAGTTTTTAAATATTCTAAGAGTTACCTGTTCATTAGCTTCTGTAAAACACTGCGAATATTTTGCACCTAGTTTTCATATGTATTTATTCACGTTTTCCGTCTAATATCGCTAAATGAACCACGTACTTTTACCGTGAACGCAGACGAACAGCGTACGTGCGATGCGACTGCGCAAGACTATATTAGTTATGTCGTAAGCTATTATTAAGATATGATAAGATTTTGAAAATTTTTCGAAAAATCAGTAAGAGTTATATACCAGGCGCGTAAGCAAAACAAAACGAAGAATAGGATTTACACGGGAGATGTGCCGCGACGTTGTATCGTGTCGCGATTGTAAAAGAAAAATGCGATCGTAACGTGATAATTTTTTCTTGCAGTAATCGCGCTCGGATACCGACGTCACACCATGCTCGCTAAAGAGTCACTAATGTCGCGCGAATTACAAATTTTCAAAAAGTCAAACTTCATCACGATCGCGCCGCGCCAGCCAACTACTTCTTAGCGATTGTGGTACGAATTGCACTACTTTAACACGATCATGGAGCGACAATCGCGTTCGCGACGTGAATGAAGCAGAAAAGTGAACTTGGGGTGTATTTGATTTAAACTTCGAATAGAAATAGTTTTCTTTTCATTTGTTTATGAATATTTGCGTTTATTTTTGGTGTACTACATCAAATTATTTACTACATTGGTTAGATTTCATTTATTTATTTAGTTTTATTCTGATCAAGCCGTTGAAGAACACATAATAGGTTATTTAACAATTACAAGTTCCCAAAGCGGCATCGATAAATTGACTTAAGAAAACATGACCCAGGCCAGTGTTCGGGCTGATGTGATGTTTTAGTGACATAGAAGAAGTTAAAATGCGGTACGTCTCTTAATTTAAAACATGCAGATAAACTGGTTTCACTTGGGGTCTAGCGATCTGATGATTGAGTTATGCTTCATGTGTGTTCTTAAGTTTTCATTATTCTGTTTCTATACCGTTTTCAGATAGGATTTATCAGGTATCCTACATGTTGCAGTTATTAGAGGAAGAATGTTTTTTATCAGAGACTTCAAGATCCATTGACAAGCAGCATTCAATGTATAATTAAACAGTTTTTTCCGCTGTTTCAATCTCAAGTTCTGTCATAAGGAAAGTTTAATATCTTTTTGTTCTACGCGATAATCGATAACATTTCTCTTTTTCTTTGTTTAACTTGGTTATTTTTATTCTTTTCTTTTCTCCAGTAGGTTTATCTCACCTAAAAGTGTTTGATTAAGAAAATATTTTTGACGTTATTACCCAACACTTGAATATGGTGTTGAAATAGACTTTTAGAATTTATTTCATGGTATTATATAATAGATGTTATTTTAGCCGAATTCGTGAAACTTAATGAATTAGTCAATGTTTATTTGTATATCACTTAACAGTTTGATCCTTATTTCCGCCGTGTTTTTTTCTCTCTGGTACGTGCGTTTTCATTACAAACGATATTTTATATTGTCTGATTTATTTTCAGTAATGTCATTTACTTTTTCGAATAACAGCTCAAAGAAAAGCTTTAGCCAACAGGATTAGTTAGATCCAACTTTGAACGTATAAAAGAGTTTAATACGTATTTTATGATACATTCGTAAGACATATTATAATACATTAAATACCTTTTTTCATTGCTAGTAACAGTTTCTTTTATGTCTGGTTATAGTTTTTTTAATTCATTATCATTGAGTGAATTCAGAGCAATCACACCAACACTTATACTTTAATGGTAGCAACAGTATGCCAAAAGGATTATTAAAAAGATCTGATAGTGATGTACAGCAAACAAATGGAAGAAAAAAACATATTAAGATCGAAGAAGAATACAGTAAGAAAAATTTTAGTTATCGCGTTTTACTTGAGTAATGCGAGGATAAACTGGCTATAACTTTCTTTCTAAAAAGGGCTAGAGACTTGCGGTTTTCACCATTCGATTCAGCTTGCTGAGCTCGATAATATGAGATAGCTCTCGTCACTGACGTCAAAGGTCGGTGCAAATGGTGGCTGGTTTTATATGGACTGAGTCTATCCGTCGATGCCGAAAATTCGCAAACAATTTAATATCTCGCGTTCCTCTTGGAAGCCTAAAGTTTTTCTTTTGCCGTTTTATCACTCCGCTCTTCTAGTATCTACCCTATCAGGCTGAGCCTTACTGAGCTGGTTACGCACAAGGTAATGAATGGTGAAGTAGTAGCGATAGCGCCGTCTATAACTTGATAATAAAACGACCTCTAGAGTTCGGACTTGCACTGTTTTCCAGCCTGATCCAAGTTGTATTTGTGCTGAAATTTTCGTGTCTCTAAGTCAAGCCATTAGAAAATAACACACTCAAGATTGAACGCTAATTGGTCCTAATTCACCACCGGAAAAATGGCAACTTTTCTTAAAACTTGAATATCTCAATAACTAATTGGGTTGTTGAGCTGCGATTTGCGGCAAAAAACTTGCTATTGATTGTACTTTTGACCTATGTAATGGAAATCAAGTTTGGAGACAGTCGATTGAGCACGGTTGGTCATGGCTTATCTGCAATGGCTCTTACGATCAAGAGGTCAGTAAAACGGCTATAACTCAAAAAGTAAAGATCTTTGACCAGGCGGATTGAAATACCGGATTCAAGACATTTTCGTTACAAAATAGCAATAGTTTGTGAGCTTGTTCGGATGTGTTGCATTAGAAACATTTTATTAAAGGAGTTCATTTTTTTATGATAAATGTTTCTTCATGATGCAACTAGATAACACTGACATTTGCACTGTTTGACATTGAGTGAAACTTGATACATCTGGATAAGTCGATCTTTTTTACTCTTTTATCTAGATGTTCTTGCTGGACGATCAGACGATGCTCCAGCAAGAGCATCTCGATTTTTGCGCTAGGCAATTTTTGCTTGAGCTGTGTTTTTAAACGATGATATGAAAGTGTGTACGAGATTCTTGATCTTAACGGATCGGGTTCGTCTTAGAAGTGACGGAACGCTTTGACTGTCGTAAGCAGGAAATCGTCGCTTTTTTTGCACAAGAAGAAGCGTTGTTGGAAAGTCTTTTAACAACATCGTCATACAAGAAGAGTTCGAAACCGACCGCGTCGGATCAGTAGGAAACATGTGTGCAGCTTTATTTCTATCTTAGAATATTTAATTTGATATGACGTTATTCTCTCTTTGTCCAGACACAATGACGACTATCAGTGCCAACATAACAACTTGGAATGATTTAGCAGTTGAGTTTTACTTGGATCTATTTGAATATTTTGATTTACAAGAAATACTAATGACATTCTGGAATATCAGTCAACGAATGAATAATATTATCACAAATTCACATTTACATTTATCATTGGATCTATCTCTGATGACAGAGGACAAAGAATTTAAACAGATCTGTTCAATAATAGAAAACAATATCTGTCCGTCACAATTAATTTCAATACAATCCCCTTATGCATATCATCATTTCAAAACAAAATTCAATTTTCATAAATTTAATTGTCTAAGATCATTAACAATATGGGAAGTTGATTCGAATGAAATAGACTTTATTTTGTCACAATTATCCAAATTGGAATATTTATCAGTCCTTATTTATTCTTGTAATACTGAAAATACAGAATTTAGTCATTTTTTTGTAAGAGTATTACAAATGTTTACATTGCGAAAATTACGATTATTAACAACCTATTCAGATGATCCATTGAATTTAACACTGCCATTAACAACAAGAATACAATCGTCAAATATTGAATATTTAACAATTGAAACAAGATTTGATCTTCAGTTATTGAAATTGTTTCCAAAATTACGCTATTTGAACATATCGATGGATGCATCTTCGATTGATGACGCTAATGTTGAGATAATAACACTATTCGACTTAACAACATTAATATTGCATTTGTTGTATGATGGAACATTTAATGATCTTCGATTAAAACTATTGAAATTAGCACCAAATATCAGAACCTTAAATATAAACGGAAAAGTATGCGAATATAATGAGTCTCATTTTATCGATAGTGATCAGTGGATTCAATTCTTATCCTCATTTAAAAAATTGAAACAAGTTAAATTAGAAATTTGTATCAAAATTGACTATGATTCATCAAGTCATCCATCTAAAATATCCAGGAGAAACGACTTTTTTCCTGTAATCTCTCTTTTGTTTGATTCCCGTAATCACTTCAGAGGAGAAAATCTCATTTGCTGATAGAAATATGCAACTTTGTATGCTCTTTCCAGCTAGTAGTATGAGAACGCTTGATAGTACTAGATAAGGTTAGATTTCGTTGTTCCCAAGCAAAAAAATGCCTTTGAGAATATCTAGATACGAAAATACGTTATCGGGCAATATCGGCTTGTGATAGCTAGCTATCCGTACCACTTTTATTGAGTTAGCTAGCTATATCGGGAAAGATAGCTAGCGACTAGATATCGTACCCGATATATCGGGTTGACGAAAAACACTGATCAGAGTAGCTATTTAGTCGATTATTGCCCGATACATTGTGTGTATGATGCCACTGCATCACTAGCTATGAAAGTAGATATATTGACCAATTATTGCCCGGTATATTGTATGGATAGTGCCCAATCTAATTAGGCACTAGATATTGAACTAGGTATATTGATCGATTATTGCACGATATATTGACTTATGTATTGACAGCATGAAGGATGCTATCTACATTGCATCCCGGGATGTCTGTATACAGACATCCTGCTTCCTGTAATATATTACAGAAAGCAATATTCCGCAATATATTGGTCGATTATTGCTCAATATATTGACTTGATATGAATAAATACTCTGTAAATTTGTGAAGTATATGTTTTACATATATAGTACAGTGGCTGCTAAACAAAAAGGTGAGTAATCCGACCGTCGATATATCGAGTAACATATTGGGCTAGCTAGCTATATCTAGTAATGTATCGTGTTAGCTAGCTATATCGCCCGATAGTAAATAACCTAATTCGAATTGCGAGCTAGCTATATTGGGTAGTATATTGAGTTAGCTAGCTAGATCGCCCAATAGCCGATATTTTTTTTCTGCTTGGGAAGCTGTTTTCTGACCACGCCCCAGCTAACTAGAACGAAAAAAGCCAATAAAAAAACTTTTTCCAAAAAGTGATTGGATATCCATGGATTAACCCATCAGCTTCTGCTCTAAAAGGTTTTGTATGAAATAATAAGTTAAAATGATTTAGAGTTTTTGATCTTTGTTGCTCCTTAAAAATTTTCAAAGAAAGATTTTTAAAAACTCTGGCTCAAACAAGATATTACCATAAGTTGTATCTATAACTGTAAATTGATACGAGCTCTCTATAGTTTTACTTGAGACCTTCAAATTTAATTGATAGATGTTATTAAATGATTTGAATATTCATCAATTATCATCAATTATGAGTGATATATCGGAGAGTGATTTTGATAAATTAACTGATGCAGTAGTTAATCATTCTTCTATTCGGTCATTAGATTTACATAAAGTAAATATTATAATTTATTTGGTTAATTTACAAAAAAAGTTTTCACGCTCAACATCAATAAACTCTCTATTTGATAGTAAAATATCTGAAATTCAATTAATTCAGCCGCATATCACAATTGTTCCATTCTTTAATCAACAGCAATTTAAAATATATCGATCGATTACGATTTTACGATTTGATTTTATTTGACAACAAAAAGATAGCTAAGAAAACAATAATAGAATGTTGCAGGGATAACAGAAAAGCGCGAGGAGCCCTTATGGTTACTGTTACCCCCCAAAAAAAAGAAAAAGAAGTAGATGTAAATTTATATTTCCAAGAAATCCTTTAGCTTTTGCTTAAATGACCTAATTGATGCTGCAGTCACAACTTCGTTAGGTAACCCATTCCACTCTATTGCCGTGCGATGAAAGAAGGAGTACATTGTCGTGTACGTCCGTAGATTGTCATTAACATGTACAACTTGAGAATG
>CAJNOQ010008785.1:0-10850 GCA_905250885.1 Didymodactylos carnosus | reverse complement strand
ACAGAATGGTGAAAGAGTGTGACATGAACAACTCGCCGAGCCCTCTCCAACGCACCTACTCCTGAAATCTGGAAACCTTCTCGAATAAAGATACGAGTCCAAAACTGAGTTTTTTCTACGAGAGCATATTTCAAAAACTCGTACTTTCTGCAAACATTCTTGGTGTGACGTGTGACAGATACAAAAACTACTGTGACATACACAACTCGTCGAGCTCTT
The DNA here is from genome assembly GCA_905250885.1 of Didymodactylos carnosus. NCBI lineage: Eukaryota > Metazoa > Rotifera > Eurotatoria > Philodinida > Philodinidae > Didymodactylos > Didymodactylos carnosus. The sequence continues at coordinate 10,631 of CAJNOQ010008785.1, read as the reverse complement.
TCCAATGGTATGTTTGGTGTCGCTTCAATATTTATACTAGTCCCAAAAACATGAAAAATACTGAATGAATTAGTATTATACTTACCATATGAGGAAAACATTCTCGATGTGACGTGTGACAACCTTAAAAAATAGTGTGATACATAGTACTCAACGAGCTCTTTCGAATGGTATATTATTACTACTTTGTGTACAAGTGTGACGCATGCAAGTATTCTATTTTTGTTATTGAAGTTTGGAAATCAGGAAAGGCGATCCATTGATCGTTTGATGAGCACTTTATTTTATTTCGAAGAAAAATTTGAAAGCAGAAGTTTATTCAACGACAAAGGAGTAAGTTTGAATGTATAATTGAACACATTATGTGGAATATATTGCAGTCTCGAGTGTAAACAATTCTGATAGAATCTTTATACGCGCCACACCAGATTGAAACCTCTTTCAGCTATTCAAATCATTTCTCAGATTTGTTTTCGCTATTATGATCGACGACTGCAATATATTCCGTCCTCTAGACTCCTTTCTGATCAGAATACCAATATGTCTCGCCAAAAATAGAAAATCTTCTAGGTTATCGAGTGTGTTAACTACGAAAAAACACTGTTTCGCTACTCTGCATGAACTTCTTCACATTGATATGATTTAATAAGTGCTTGTATTACTTGTAACAGTGTTTAGTAAAGTATTCGTCAAGATAGCCGATTATTTATGTATCTTGAATTCAATTGGCAAGTACTTTTTTACTAACGAAAAATCCAAGTACTTACAACATTACCGGTCTAAACTTGCACACAAGTACATTCACTAAGGCATGAGCATATTAAGAAAACTCATTACCGTTCGTGTTTAATATGAGAAGTTGTCAACATACAAAGTGTAAGCAAAACGTTTCAAAGAACTATATTTTCAATTTTTCTCACTGAACATGATAGCTAGAATAAATGTGAAAAGCGATTTGAGTACCTGAAGAGTTTGCGATAAGAAATGGTAAATGCAAAATTGTATAAAATTTCTGTAAACAGATTTCCTAGAAAGCGAAATTTTGTTTACTTGTACGAAAGATCATAACAACTTCAATTTTTATACAAAAACTTTTTCTTTATTGAAATAGTATGAATTATAACGTTTCAACGTTGAAATGGTCTTCATCAAACATTGGAAAACACAAATAAACTGTTAGTTACACATTGTATAAAAATTGAAGTTGTTATGATCATCCGTACAAGAACAAAATTGGCTTGCTAGAAAATTCGTTTACAGAAATTTTATAGAATTTTGCATTTACCATTTCTTATCGTCAACTCTTTCAATTACTCAAATCGCTTTTCAAGTTTATTCTAGCTATCATGCTCAATGAGAAAAATTGAAAATACAATGCTTTGAAACATTTATTACATACATTTATCCTTAGGTTACACTTTGTATACATTCTGTCTGACCCTGAAGAAAAAAAAATAAGCTATTCAACTTAATTTTATTTTCTTTGTTGATAAGAAAAACAAGAAAAATAAGACGATATGAGAATTATTTCTCTTCCGTGACCATAGAGCTGAATAAATTTATATCTTATGTTTCATGACATTAGAATCATGTCTGCCCTCAAGGACATCAATTTTCATGCTTGTACATATTAGTAAAATATCCAATTTGAATTGAAAATCTTCGAGAGTGCTATAATAATTTGTATTATAGATATCACATAAAACAAATTTTCTTTACATCATTTAGATATTTAGCGGGGTCGTATAAGCTAAAGAATCGGCCCATTTTTGTGTTTTACTCAGAATGGTCCTGTGAGAAGCGGAAAAAACGATGAACATTTGATTTTAGGTGATTTTGAGTGGTTATAGCCGTTCCAATCCAGATAGGATCTTCACTTGAAAACTGACATTACAGAGCATCAAATTGAAATCCTTCTCCTACACTTTTCTCTGACACTCACTATAGGAGCATATAAACAAATGAACGCATACTTAGAAAGTACTATCAATTCTTTACAGACTGGTCTATTCACAATACCTTCACTGATTTGCAAAAGGTCGTTAAGTTCAACATACCATGCACGACTAGATAAAAAAGTGATCTGTAGATCATTTAAGTTAATTTTTTTCAAAAAAAAGGAAAAACCCATTTTTCTAAACCAGTCTGTTTTAAAGTTCTTTCAATTCTCTACAAATTAATCTATTCACAATATTTTCACTGATTTGTAAAGGCTGTAAAATCAAATGTTCATCGTTTTCCGCTTCTCATAGGACCATTTGAACAAAAAATGGGCTGATTCTTTAGCTTATACCCACTCATCCTTTTAAAGAGCATTACTATGCACAAAACAGTGAGTCTCATACATGAATTATCAATATTTTGATAAATTGTCTCTAATTTTCTTTATTACAAAAAAAAAACGTCATCCAAAATGTCTAAGATAGAATAGAATAAAGAGAATGCATTGATTCAAAGAGATATGAAATATTTGGTGGTCTAGAGAATAATTGATGATATTTTGATGATAACTGATCGAAATTTAGTCGATTAATTAAGTGAATATCATGGAAGATATATTTCAAACCAATAGTCAAATCAAGTGAACTAGGTATTTTTAATTGAATTTCAAAATAAACGCCATTTTCATCGGTAACTATAACAATATTTCTAAACAAAAGAAAAAGAAAAAACAATTAAATCATTTTACATCTAAGAATGAACATTCGATAAACTATTCTAATGAGAATACTTGTCCATTTCACCTTATTTGTTCATTTTGTTCTGTTATTTAATTTAAAAATTCTAATTGACCAATAATATCAAAATTTGATTGAAAATAATTAAAAGTTAAAGCTTCTGTAACTGATACATAAGTTGATTTTGATGATGATCTCAGACAATTGTTATCATGACCAAATAATGAACGCAAACCAAAATGTTTAAAATTGTACAATGAATAATCTACATTAGAATGAATAGCTATAAATAAATATACAAAATAAAATCTGTTTTTAATTCAAAAAAGATTTATTTATTTTCAAAAATTCAATGTGTAAAGAATTCTGCAAGAAAGATTTTTTGAAAGCTTGACGAGGCAAGGACTTCACGACGCGAACCCCGCGAAGAACATTTTTTCTTGTGAGCGAAAGATGTTATGTTTATTTTGATCTATTTTTATAATAAAGGTGATGGTTCTTCTTGTGAACCAAGATGAAACAATGAATAGCTGAGATTAGTAGAGATTTTCCGGACTGAGAAAGATCGATGAGGAAGTGCCAGAGGAAAATTTTATCGCGAGTTGACGGTGGACGGGGCGGCGACGGGGTAGAAAACTTACCGGGCGATCCCCCCGAAGTAGATTTATCGAAACTTGGCGAGGTACGAGGAGATGACGAGACTGAAATTTTGTGAGGCGATACCCGCGAGGGAGCTAATTCATTGTCCACCTCTGCTAAGGAGGCATGCACCAGTTAAAAACTGGTGTTGAGGCTTCCACAAAAATTGTTATAAATCGCTTATAAAGAAATACTCAGAGTCGCAGAACGTCTCGTTTTGTAGAGAAATGTTTGCCCTAGAAAATGAAAAAAGATTGGAAGCTATTTCTGACAAAAATGTAAGCATTCTAAAATGCACTGAAGTTAGAAAAAAAACCTGTTCGAACAGATTTTTTATGAATTTAGTGTATTTTAGAATACTCATATGTGTATCATAGACAATTTCAAAATTTTTGCACTTATATGGGCTGGTAGTTCAAACATTTCTCTACATAATGAGAGGTTCCACGACTCTGAGTATTTCTTTATAAGCGATTTATAACAATTTTCGTAGGAGCCCCAATACCAGTTTTTAATTGGTGCATACCAAAATCTAAGGGGAAGAGCAGTACGAAAATAATGAATCAATAACATTGCTACAAAATGCATCATTAGATTTTATTAAAATTAAAATTTATTTTGTTTATTTTGAGTGTGATAATGAAAGATACTCTGATATTTGTTTAAAAAACAATAGATTCAAATATATGTTTGATTTTTTCTCGACATATTTTTTCTAGTCAAATTTACTATTGTAAATCAGCTATTCTAGACAGTCAGATGTTGTATATTTATTTAATGGTTTGAATTTTAATGTCATATTGTTTTCTGACGAAGATAAAAGTATCAATAAATTTCGATTTTGATAAAATCTAGTCATGAATTTTGTAGAAATGTTATAGTAATTTATTCTGACATGCTATAGTGAACAATTTAAAACCTTGAAAATATTTATACTCTTCTCAAATTTAAGTTTATTTGTAAAAGATTATTGCTAACACTAGTTGCCCATTATCGTTTTCGAAGTTTAATCATAATTGCCGTTGATGGGTTAAGACTGAAGTAATATGCTCTCTTCATACAGTACAATAATTCTAGTCCCAAGTGTAACATAAACAAAAGAAAAACGACGATTTATGGTATGAAAACTATGCTATGAATGTGTAATCCATATTAATACCATAGTTTCTCACTTTGAACATCAACAAATGTAAATTGTTCCAAATCAGAGATCAGGGATTCAAAGACAAACAGATATTTTGATTTAAAGTTAAACAAGTTTGATACTTCAGAAATCAAGATAAATATTTATTCTTAACAAAAAAAGTAGATGAAAAGTTCGAATTATCTTTATATATAAACCCTTGATTAATCCTAATTTTTATTTAGAATTTATTTTGTCGTTAAAACAGTATAGAGATGTCAAACAAAAAAAAAAAGATAAGTGAAGTCACAAATTATTTCTTTGTGTACGTGTTTAGTCTTATTAGTGTCGTACCATACGAGCAGTGAATACTCAAAAGAATGTTCTTAAAAATTATTATAACTATTCCCTTTCGTTACTGGATGACTATGAATCCAGTGGCTCACAAAATTGTTCATGCATCTTAGTTTTCGAGTTTTTTCGTCGATCATAATAACGGGAACAAATCTGAGAAATTATTTGAATAGCTGAAAGAGATTCCAATCTGATATAGTGCGAATAAAGATTCTATCAGAATTGTTTACAATCAAAGTCTCTGAAAAATCCAAACCTTCGAAAGTCAAGCCTCCTAACATGACTGAGAAACTGTTTTCAAACATTTCTGAGTAAAATAAGTCGCCTCTGAGCTGTTCACGACATGTTTCCATCAAACTGCATTCAGTTGACGAAAAGCAACGAAGGCATATTTTCATGATTTTTTGTTAATTTTGCTTGTTTTGACGGTTTGAGGCTTTTCGTCAACTGAATGCAGTTTGATGGAAACATGTCGTCGGCAGCTCGAGACGTCTTATTTTACTCAGAAATGTTTACACACTACGATGGAATTGTTTGTAAACAGTTTCTCAGTCATGTTGGGAGGCTTAACTTTCGAAGGTTTGGATTTTTCAGAGACTTTGATTGTAAACAATTCTGATAGAATCTTTATACGCGCCACACCAGATTGAAACCTCTTTCAGCTATTCAAATCATTTCTCAGATTTGTTTTCGCTATTATGATCGACGAAAAAAAATCAAAAACTAAGATGAATGAACAAGTGAGCCATTGTATTTTGAAAAAAATAGTTAGTTTCTATTTTAAGAGTATAGGATATATTATCAACACAACGATAGTGCTTTTTTTTTGTAGATATTGTCTGGCTTATACTAAGTAAATAAAATAACGTTAATATTAACGAAAAGTTGAACTATTACAAATAGTTCCAAAAATGCGTCGAATATTTGGTAAGAGATACTTGATGCTTTATGAGCATTCCGATAGCTGTACATTAAATCTGGATCAGCTGCTGTTCAATTTCTAGCATCATTTATATTTTGAATCAATCGTTCGATTACATCTGGTTTTGATAACATTTGTGTGATCGTTTTTATTATTGGAATATAATAAACAGATTTATTGGGATTACTTAATTTAATCTCCACTGGTGGTTGATAAGAAAAATACTCGGTACACAGGTTTACAAATTGGGGTTCATGTTTTGTGGTTGATGAAATGATTGATACTATTTGTAACATGATTTCATTCAAGTCGCTTGTAAATATAAAACGATCATTCACTTTCTCCAGTATTGTTATTGCTGTTCGCGTTAGTTTTTGGATTTTCTGTTCAATTATTTCATGTATAATCTCAATCAAATTAACCAATTGAGACGAAATGGATTGAATAATATTTTAGGGGAGTAAATGGCCTTCACGTAGTTCCAATAGGAAACGCGCATATTGCTTCTGGAAGCTAGCTAAATTAGAGGTTGAGGGTGTTTCTTGACTAATGGTAAAATCAAGCAGCAGCCAATCAAGCAGCGACAAAAACAATTCAGTTTGTTCGGAGAAAAACAGAAAAAAATTAAGCTTTTTTCAAGAAACATCTAGTGAAGAACGATTTCTGTTTTCAATTTGAAGAAACGTTTTATTTGCAGTACCTTGGTGGTATGCGAATTCAATCTAGCTAAGAAAGTCATTCCATGTATGCAATTGTTTACATCTGCCAAATTGCTTTTTATCTGATAATAGTATAATTATGGGTTATTGGAAAATTTTGTACTTTTATCTAGAAATGATGAATGGCACTGTTCTGACTGAGCCTGAGCATTTGAACGAGTTTGAAATTTCGCGCGCCTCTTTTTTCACAAACGTGCACGAATGAATTAGGATCTGTGATTGTGCAAGGAATGTTAAAGTTTTTTCAAGTAAATCTATTGGATTTTGGGCGATAGATACACATTTCGGATTCCTTTTTTAAAAGCTTTAAAAATATTTGTATTTTTAGTGTACTGTCGCTCAAATTCGAGTATTTCAAACAGTAATGCTAGAAACAGCAATACTAATGGTTTAGATCTTGAGTCTGATTGTTACAATCATCAGGAGCCACAAATGAGAAGAGAACAAGAACACCGGTGTCTTCGTTGTTTTCCTGCTCATTTTATGAGTTTGTTGCAACAGGCACCATCAAAAGATATGACTATAGGATATTATATTGATTATGAACAGAAATTAGTTGAAGAACGGCATAAAGAAGCTGAACTAGATGACGATATTGTGCCTTAAAACTATCTCTCGATGAGCAACGAGATGCTGAAGAACTTCGATTACTAAATTTCGAGGAAAACAACAGTCGACTTCTTCATGACGTAACTACTGATGAACGACTCAGTGCAGATAAAAGTCTATTGACGAATGGCTCAGAACCATTTCTCAACGATAACGAGCTAACATCAAATGGTAACAGTCAAGAACAAAAAGCTTTTCTGAATAACACATGTGTTGATGTAGAGTAGAACAAGCAAGTTGAGTTAGATAATTGTGATTTATTAGCAACAACGAGTGCATTACGATTGCCGCTCAATGATCAGCAAGTTCTTTTATCGAATACCGAAATGCAAGAATCAACAAACAATCAGCAACAAGTGCCATCAAATGACATAACGGTTGTGGAACAAAATTTAATTGACGAACAGGATAGACGACTTCAGTTAGAGAATGATGAACTATTGGCTGGCTCAAGCTTTACAGTTATCCTTGGATGATGAGCACGATAATATTCAAAATCAACGAACAGTTCATATATCATTTATTAGCCGTTGCTTTACAGTCTATGGAAGATTAATACAATCAGCTTTTTTATTCTGGAAACAACTCATACTTAAATCGTACCTGAAATCTTGTTTATTTTTTCTGTTGCCCCTTCATATTTTCACATTGTTCTAAAAACTACGATATCTTTATTCAAGAAAAGCTCCTGGTTTTCGTTTGTTATTGCTTCTTTTGGAGAGGTTCTATATTCCAAAAGTGCTTTTCATTATTATCATATTAAAATCATTTGAGCTGAAATCACGATTACGTTCTCCATAAGCTGCGTTGGTTCTGTGACATTCTCAGCTGCAGCAAACACAAGTTAACAATGAAAAAATCATAAGAGGGTTGCGACTCTTTGCTAATGATGATTTACTTTATACTCAAGAAACGGATATAGTTCAGTTAAAAAGTACGCTAAAGATGTTACTACTACTCAGTAGTGGCTTTATCTTTAACTGCTAATGAGCCTGTTACTCTGCAATTTACTCTAAAAGGTAAAACTGAAGAATTAACTTAAATTAATTGTGAAAAATTAGAACTTAGCAACTAAAGTAGTCAAACTGATATGGTTTTATATATTAAACATTTTTTCTATATGTATGATGTATCACACTGAGCAATTCTTTAAAGTGACTTATCTTCGTTGTTTGAAAAACAACTGCTAAAAAGCATACAGAATTGAATATCACTCATCAGCTTTTATGTAGAACTTTTCCGATATTCATCATTTTTATTAGGGACTGTAATACTTCATATTTTAATCATTTAGTGTTCACGTCGTTATGCAGAAAAACTGCGTGGTTAGTGGCATATTAACCTTAGATATTAGATTTCTGCCTAGTGGCTAATTTTCGTTTTCTGACCGATCTATAGTCAAAATCGATAAGTGAGTTTCGTTTAGAATGCTTGGCAAATAGTTTACGCAAAGCATATGGTTGTGGTAGTTTGTTCGGTAAACGGTTCAGCTTGTGAATGTTTTTCAGCTGTATTCCTTCTTTCACTACGTCGTTTAGAATAATAAAAACAATCTGGAACTTCTGTCTCTTTCTCTCGCCTGCATATTGTAAAGAAAAGATCTCTAATTTCTAGTTGCCAGCTTCACACCGTAAAGCAATGTGTTGTTATAGTGATGTCAGAACTATATTCCACTACTTAGTTTCTCAAAATTTCGATTCTGAAAGTTTTGACGCTCTTAGTACCCTTGGTAAAACTTCTTTTTATGCAGTGAATCTTTTATGGTGTTTCGATCAAGAAAAGTATATTAGTTTTCTACGATCTTTCGTCATGGTAGAATCTTGCAATTAGCAAAAGCTAAGTGGACAAAAGTCGTTTTGGAGAAAAGAAAGAAAACGAGAGGTGCTCTTAGAAAAATTCTTATAACTTTTGACTAGAGTATCGCAAAGAGCTTAGCAACGTTTTATTTTGAAGTCAATGTTTGTCTGATAATTTGTCTGATAGCTGCATAGTCATTAGTGAGTGAGAAAGAGGTCGCGAGGCATTCTCAAAACGATTGGTCTTATCTACCTTGAAGAAACTTTGAAAAAATTTCCAAGAAATTAGTGGTGGTTATATAGCATGCAGAATAAAACGGTGATTGGGTTTTAGTAAGAATTTCATAAGGAAGTGATAAGAGCATCTTATCAAAGTCATAGCCTATTCTTATTTAAATGTTACCTGATTTTTATCAGATTCGTACGAAATTCTTGCCATTTTTGTGCGGACTTCTTATGTAGGAATCTGATAATACTCGAATAGGATTTTTACTAAAAATAACGGAAAATGTTTGTCTAGGGTATAGGTTAGGCTGTGGGTTCATTCATAACCTATTTTTAACGTAAACCAAAAAAACGATTTGAATGATCACATTAAAATCTCCAATACTTTGAGTAATAAAGAGTAGTCTAATTGAGTCAACTAACTGCCACGTTCTGAAACCGTTTAAGTGGAACTCTACCACCCACTTGATAAAGTTCAGACTGGGGGTTGTCTACTTTAAACTGAAAAATGATACAATCAAAAAAGAAAGTACAGAGGAAAAAGTTACGTTTGCTAAGAGTAGATGGCACATACACAACAATAACAGAATCGACGTAGCATCGAGAGTCGGAAATGAAATTCTGCCTTATTCTTGAGAGAGTCTCGCTAGTCAGAAAGCTATTGTCCAAACGTTGTATTAAAGAATAAGAGATTCAACTGATTCTTTGGGAAAAAAGGTTTCTGGAGAACACAATAGTAGGCAAGCGAGCACTAAATTTGCAAAAGTGAAAGGCGAACAAATCGACCACTATTTTCAAAATGTGTTAAAAGAGAACTTATTAATAGATTTATTGACTACCAGCTTTTTATTAATTAACTTGATTAATCAACAGAACATAGAAGCAGAAAATCGAATATATGTTTTTTTACTGTTATGTTTTCATTGGCAAAATAATTGTTATATTGTACCATCATCGACTTGTTTCATTGCTCCCTCATTCTTGCTTCACATGTTTTTTTATTCTCTCGGATCATCATTGGATGAATTTACGATGTGGCAAAAATCGTGCTGGATAGTTAGGCCTCTTTTGTCATGTACTTGTTGTATTGGCCTGAAAGAAGGTACATGTACCAAGAAGGTATCAACTTACTGATCCAAATCGCTCTATGTCGATAGGTAAACGAAAAACAATTGATCGGTCAAAGAACGTACATGGAACTTTCCAAAAACAGGTTTATTCGATTTTCTTCTTCTATGTTCTGTTGATTAATCAAGTTAATTAATGAAAAGCTACTACTCAATAAATCTATTTATAAGTTTCCTTTTAACACATCTCGAAAATAGTTCTCGATTTAGAGCTCGCTAGTCTACTATTGTGTTCTCCAAAAGCTATTGTCCTGATTTTTCTCTTTACTCATTTAAAATGTGATTTATTTTGTATAAACTTTTCTTCTTGATGGTGAGGCAAAAGCATCAAGAATACCTTTGACATATACAATTTGAGCTGTTAAATTATAATCATAAACACATGCAATATGATACCATCTATTTGGGTGAAAAAGTGTACCACCCTGTACACCGTCGT
>CAJNOQ010008784.1:0-10850 GCA_905250885.1 Didymodactylos carnosus | reverse complement strand
AAAGAGTAATAACGTCAGATGTAAGGATTGAGCCTATGTGTAACACATTAGTAGTCTGTCACTCTAACCACACTCTAAAGAAAAAAGGTATCCTACAAAACTAAAAACAGGGTATCTGCATTTGTTAATAATAAGAACCAATTTTCATATCTCAGAACATCTTTTGGTTTTCTAGGTTACGTTTACGGGTATTTAAACACCATATTCTTGTTAAATGGCTGGTACTAAATCAAAATGATTTAGTAAAATAGGAACGAAAAAGAAATAATTCTACTTAATATTTTCAAACGTATTATATGTTTGAAAATAGCAAACTGAGGTTTTATTCTGAGAAAAAACCCTTTTCGGTACTGTAAAAAACAACGCACCGATGACAGAAAGAATGTTAAAAACTCGCATCGATGCAAAAAAAGATTGTCGACTTCTGAAAAATTATCTGAGATGAGTATGATTTTAAAAAAGATGTTGAAGGTATGTTTGAAAAAGTTGACTTTTTCGAATGAAAAGTATTAAAAATGCCCACCCTGCTTTCACCGAGCACAATTTTTTGTCTAGAAACCAACCTGTATGATTTATTAGCCGTTTTTAGGTCTTAAGAAACTACTGTGTAAAAACGGCCAGTAAACGGTAAGACCAAAAAACAGCCAGTTAACTGTCTGTAAATGGGCCGTTAACCACACAGTTAACTAGCTGTTTTTTGGCTTTTCCGTTTACTGGCAGTTATTATACGGTAGTTTTGCAGCCCTAAAAATGGCCAATAAACTAGACAGGTTTTAGGTGGTTTTTAGACAGTTAAAACGTTGTCAACTGGCAGTTTTTAAGCAGACTGTAAACTGGCAGTTAATTGCCCGTCTTTTTTCCCCTGGGTATTCTTCCAGTGACTTATTCCGTTCACAACAAATTATACAAATAGCGCACAGAAAGAACCGTTTTACATCAACTGAATAAATGTCTGCAAACTGAAAGTATGTGCGCTTCTTCAGTATAACATTGTTTTTATTTCAAATAAAACAAGAGAGCAGAGACTAACCGTCATCAACACTACAATACCGCACTCATCTCACTTCTTCTACCGTTCACTTTTAGAACACCGCAACGACAACACATGAACTCTAAGACTAAAGCGACAGTTTCATGCTCGTCCTCCACTTCTCACAAATACTGTTTGGGCAACGAAAAGCATGACACAAAATCATCATCTCCGACATCTCCTCTATCAGCAGTAACAAAAATATCTAAAACATCATCAGCTTCTTGTACAAAAACCGATGAAAATGCACAATCCACATCGGAAGCATCTCCTTCTTCACTTCAACCATCAACGATTGCCACTAGTACTCAGAGAACACCAAACGATGAAAACAAAGAGAGCATAATATTGATCTGGCTTGATCCATACATTGGCTCAGACGATGACACACAACGTACTGTGGCAATGCTGAGAGAAATCAACGACTTCGTTGTTTTCCACACACACTTAGACTCATGCATTGACCACGTCACAAATGTTCAAAACGAAAGAATATTTCTTGTCACATCGGGCAAATGTGCCATCGATCTTTTGCCTCATGTCGAGATTCAATCTCAAGTTGACTCCATATTTATCTTCTGTCTCAAACCAAACAAGTACAAACATCTCCAAAATGAGTACTCGAAAATAATCGGAATATTCAATGAACGTGAAGAACTCATCAAGTCGATCAAAGACAACATCGATCTAGTTGAGAAACAAATCCAATCATTCAGCTTTTATAATCAACAAAAATCGACTCGTGATTTAACTAGTGAATCCGCATCTTTTCTGTGGTTTCAACTATTCAAAGATTTAATTATCCAAATGCCTCCTGATAATCATGGGAAACGACAGATGATTCAGAAGTGTCAGGAGTATTATCGTGGCAACAGAAAAGAAGTGGCAACCATCCAAGAATTCAGTGACACTTATCGAAGAGCTGATGCTATTCGATGGTATACACGACAGTCATTCGTTTATAAACTCATCAACAAAGCTCTACGTACAGAAGACATCGAACAACTGCACATATTTCGCTTTTTCATTACCGATCTGTGCTTAAGTCTTGCACAAGAGTATAAGAAGATGAGAGAGCGCGAGCAGGGTGTGCTTCGAGTTTATCGTGGTGTGAAACTGTCGAATGAAGAAGTTGAAAAGCTGAAAGGGAATGAAGGCAAACTCATTTCGATCAATGGGGGTTATCTGTCAACAAGTCGTTTGCCTTCAGTGGCGCAGAATTTCGCATCTCAGTTGACGAAGCGTCGAGACGCTGTTGTTGTTCTCTTTGAGATTGAGTACGATTTCAACGAGTTAAATGATGATGACATTGTGTGTGCTGACGTCGCTAAGTTTAGCGATTATCCAGAAGAACAGGAAGTCCTGTTTGATCTAGGTGCAACTTTTAAAATTCAGTCAGTTAATCGTGAAAAGCCGGATCTCAGTCGAGTAAACCTAAGAGTAACAAGCAAAGGAGCAGATATAGCACGAGAATATATCAAGTTGAATAGAAAAGAGCTCGAGGAAAGAAGCGTTGCAGTCATGTTTGGTTCCCTTCTTTGTGATATGGGACAGTGTGACAAATCAATGAAGTACTTTGAGAATCTATTTCAAAATCATGAAGATGAAAATATAAGTCACATTGAGTTTAACCTTGGTCGTACTCACGACTTGAGAGGCGAGTACGACAAAGCACTGCAGCTGTATGAGCATAGCTATGGAACAATGATGATGAGCAAGCCAGTGCCTAAGAAAGCATCAGCTCGAGTACTCAATAATATTGGCAACGTTTATTACAAGAGAAGCGAGTATGATCGTGCTTTGGACTATTATTCAAAATGTCTCAAGATGAGAGAAAAATGTTTGCCGCCTGATCATCCACATATTGCTGATAGTCTGAATAATATTGGCCTGGTTTATGACAACAAAGGCGAGTATGATCGTGCTTTGGACTATTATTCAAAATGTCTCAAGATGAGAGAAAAGTGTTTGCCACCTGATCATCCAGATATTGCTACTAGTCTGAATAATATTGGCCTGGTTTATGACAACAAAGGAGAGTATGATCGTGCTTTGGACTATCATTCAAAATGTCTCAAGATGAGGGAAAAATGTTTGCCATCTGATCATCCACATATTGCTGATAGTCTGAATAATATTGGCCTGGTTTATGACAACAAAGGCGAGTATGATCGTGCTTTGGACTATTATTCAAAATGTCTCAAGATGAGAGAAAAATGTTTGCCATCTGATCATCCAGATATTGCTACTAGTCTGAATAATATTGGTATATCATTTTCTAGAATCTGACCGTCAGCGTGTCAGCGTTTCATGAAGATATACGGTCGAAAACCGGAGTAATGTAAAGGCTTCTGTTATGTGAACGATTAATAGTTGCTACACTTGAACGAGAGGTGATAATGATGCTTTGTACAATAAGTATTCTGGCGTAAAAGTCAAATTTAACGCTTTTTAGTCCTTGGTTAGCTTGCCTACCTTTTCCTATCAAATAAAAGGTTTTTGTTTCTGCTCATGTAATGACAAAGCTCGAATAATTTGCCTAAAGATTATATAGACCAGTAGTCTTCATTTTTCAGCGGCTTCAATCAATTTAAACATTAAAAATAGTATCAGTAATAAATCAGTTGGCCTACACTCTGTATCATCCTCAGTTCACCGTGGAACTGATTATAGATTCCGTCTGGCTACCCAGTATGAACTATATAACTGGCAGCAGAACTGAGACAATTTACCGATTCCTTGGATGTTTTTTCATTTTCCAAGATACAATTCTTACTGTACACCCTGGCAGACATTTTTTTAGACCAAGTACACTGCTAAACGCGCTTTCTTACAACTTTGGACGCTTTAATCGGTGATAAATTCGTTTAAGGGTGAGGGTGAGGGGGTAATCACCTACAAACCTGCCCTCAAATTATACCAGTTTGTATAGGGCATTGAGTACTATGTATCCTCAAGAAATTTCGGCGGTCCTATGAATATATTGGTGGAATATTGAATTTTTTAACGTTGGACTTTGGGCAAAATTTTCCGGCTATTATCCATTTCAAAAAAGAAAAAGGATGGTCATTTCTTGAATAACTTTTGATTAGTATGCGATGAACACAAACGGTTGGTACCGTTAGAAAGCTGAAAACCGCAAGTCTTCGAAGTGCACTGTTCAAAAGTTATTAAAGAAATAGTCATCGGCATTCGTTTTTAATAATATATGGGCTGTTAATTCATATAACAGCCCATACATGAAAAAATCTCGAAAAAACCCCACATCCATGACAAATTAAAAGACTAAATACAGGATTTTGTAGCGCCTGAGCAGCTGATTCAAATGATGTATTGTTCGTTATATTTGAGCAAAAGAGGTTGAAGAAAAAAAGAATGCAAACGACCAGATTACATTGAACTGGCATCGGTTTCAGAGAAAAAATTTATAAATAGTCTATTAGGTAGATATGCCTAATAGATGTGCCCGTAAGCGGAGCACTTTTTTCATTTTAATGAAAAAATTTTGAAATAAATTACAAATAAAAAATGTTTAACTTTAAATTTACTTAAAATTTGTGTAAATTGCATTTCTTTCAAAATTTTCCCACTAAAATGAAAAAAGTGCTCCGTTTACGAGGGAACCGCCCCAGGTGCCCAACTTCGATTTCCTTCATTCATACCTCGTTTTATAGAGCACATCGAGCTGGTAAGTAGCCTAAAAGGATTTTTGCCCATAATATATGGGCTGTTAATATGAATTAACAGCCCATACATGAAAAAATCTCGAAAAAACCCCACATCCATGACAAATTAAAAAACCAAATATAGGATTTTGTAGCGCTTGAGCAGCTGATTGAAATAATGTATTGTTCGTTATATTTGAGCAAAAGAGGTTGAAGAAAAAAAGAATGCAAACGATCAGACTACACTGAACTGGCATCGGTTTCAGAGAAAAAATTTATAAATAGTCTATTAGGTAGATATTTTTTCTTTCTTTTTTACATACATAATAACTATGAATAATTGTGCATCTAAACATACTTGAACCACATTTTTGTCATTATCCCTGAATGACTTATGAAATATCGAAAATCAGCCACTATTTTTATCCATTTCAAAAAAGAAAAAGAATGGCCATTTCTTGAATAACTTTTGATCAGTACGCGATGAACACAAACGGTTGGTACCGTTAGAAAGCTCAGAGCTTCTGCTATCCAACCGTATATTTGGTCGATTTTTCGTGTTTTTCCATAGATGTTTCCGCGAAGTCACTAAACGGGGTGAAGAAAGATTGAAATCGAATCTTGACATCACCATTAGATTCGTCATGAAAAGATCTTCAAAATCAGTGGTCATCCGAATTTTTCACACCGACCTCTCCTATACCCACAGGGACCCCAGGGGGTAGGATAATGAGAAAAAACGTCCCCTTGTTTCGCATTTTTTTCAATCGGGACGAAGATTTTCGACTATTATTCGATGTGTCTTGGAAAGCTCTACAATATCTGTTAATAGGACACTTAACAAAGCTTGGCAGCGGCCGTTATGAATCAAATACTAGATTTTTCATAGATCGCCGCTATGCTACTCGAACTGACCATCACCTTTCTCTGTGAAACTAAAGATGATCTCTAATCATTCATATACCATTCGATGCGCCTTGAAAAGCTCTGCGATATATGTTAAGAAGAAACTAAGCCTGGCAGCGGGTTTTATGAATCAAATACTAGATTTTTTTTAGATTGGACTCTGGGTGTTGGTTTTCTGAGATTTTGGTTTTCCGGAGACCCGAATTCTATCAGCTGTTCCAATCTTTTTTCAAATTTGTTCTAGCTCGTATACTCCACGAGAAAAATCCAAAATAAAGGTGGCGAGCAGTTTTTGGAGACATTCGAGGTTAAAGCGGCGCAGTATTTAATACCCAAACACGGCTGCCAGGCTTCGTTAAGTTTCCTATCTTGCAGAGACTTGCAAGGCGCATCGAAAGATATATAAATGATTAGAGATCATCTTTAGTTTCACAGAGAAAGGTGATGGTCAGTTCGAGTAGCATAGCGGCGATCTATGAAAAAATCTAGTATTTGATTCATAACGGCCGCTGCCAAGCTTCGTTAAGTTCCAAGACACATCGAATAATAGTCGAAAACCTACATAAAAACTCTATGAAACTAAAGATGATCTCTAATCATTTATATATCATTCGATGCGCCTTGCAAGTCTCTGCAAGATATGTTAATCGGAAACTTAACGAAGCCTGGCAGCCGTGTTACAATACATCATTTGAATCAGCTGCTCAAGCGCTACAAAATCCTGTATCCATAATTCCGAAATCTTTTCTGCATAAATAGATAAATTTAATTTTCAAAAATCTTTTATGCAGAAATGCTTAATTGACATTCTCCCGAGATCTTTTCTGTCTTTTTTTGAAAATTCAACTTATTTTGTCCAATAAGTGGATGGATAGTCTGATAAATCATATTTCTGTTTTGTTTAATCTGTTAAGAGTGAAAAAAATGTGATATTTTTTATATTAGTCAAAGTTTTAGTTACTTTACAGTTTAGTTCCTTATTTTCATATTGTAAAATAAATTTATCTGGTACTTAATTATAACAACATCGTACACGATTTATTTTATTTTTTTGCATAAAGGTTAATGATGAGATTAATTAACAATATTTTTTGTCGATGATGAGAGCTTTTTTTTTTTACTATACAGAGCGATGTGTTTGTCCACATCGATAGCATGACGAAACAACAATCAAATTTATTTTACATACAGAGTCAATTTTCAATTTACATTCATTTATGTTAAAAAAAAACACATTACAGTTTGATGTAAATGATCCATAACATTGTAATAAAACTTCGATATAAAAGGTTAAGGTAAAAAGACTAGATATAGTTTCATTCTATATTCAGTATGATATAGAGGTTGAATAAAAAAATGAAATTGAAAAAAGATGAATTTAAACGTAGTCGTGGCCGATCGATCGTTGAGCTATTGCAAGGACAACGAAAAAGTATCAGCGCTTCTACATCTCTTAAACCAAGCACAGTTGATCAATTACTCGATGAATGTGGTTCGTTTGGTCTCTATCAAATTGGTCAATTCTTTCTCGTTGGTCTTCTCGCTGTTCTACCTGCTATGGTTGCCTTCAATTATGTTTTTATTGCCGCCACACCGGAACATCGATGCAAAACTCATCCAAATGACACAGAATATAGAACAATCAAATCTCGTAATCCATGTAGTATAGATTCTCCTACCAACAAAACAATCAAATGTCCTTATGGCTGGGTCTATTCACCTGAGCACTACGAGTCAACTATTGTTACCGATTGGACACTCGTATGTGATCGCCTTCATCTTAAAGGTCTAACGCAAAATTTTTATATATTGGGTACGGGATGTTCAATCTTAAGTGGAATCATGTCAGATAAACTTGGTAGACGAACGACGATGTATCTTCTCATCATTCTAATGACATTTACATTGAATATTACACAAATTATGATGCATTCAACAACAATGACACCCAACATGAAATTATTAATATTTACTATTTCAAGATTTTTAACAGGTTTTTCACAGACCACATATTCGATTACACTTGTACTTTTGATGGAAATAACAACGGCTAATAAACGTATATTGCCAGGATATATCCTGTCGTACTTTTTTGCATTAGGTGAATTATTAGTGATGTTAATTTACTATTACTTTCGTTCGTGGCTACTCACTCAATGGATTCTCACCATCTACGTCATGCCGTTTCTCTCCTACTACTGGCTTATTCCTGAATCACCTAGATGGCTTATCTCTACACGTCAATTACCTCAAGCTAGACGTGTTATACTACGAATAGCTCGTGTTAACGGTCGAACAATTGAAAATGTTGAAAAAAAATTTTATGACGATTTACAAAAAGAGTCATACAAACAGACAAAGAAATATTCGTACACTCACGTTCTGTTTGGACTGATCAAATCGCCCGTTATGAGAGAGCGATGTCTCATCCTCTTCTACATCTGGTCAGTGAATCTTATGACCTATTTAGGAGTCGGAATGAGTATCACATCCCTTCATCCAACAAGACCGTATCACATTTTTACCATCGCAGCATTTGCTGAATTTATTGGCTTATGTCTGTGCCATTTTTGTGCTCATAGGTTTGGACGAAGAATTCCACTGGTACTGTTCTTATCTTTGTGTAGTTTCAGTACCCTTCTTATTTCCCTCTTTCTCATTCCTTCTTTCTCCTCCTACAAGTCTTTCAGTCTCCCCTTCGCTGTTTGTTCAAAACTATTCATCTCAGCAAGTCAAGCTCTCTGTTGGATTTACACAGGAGAGTCTTATCCAACCGTCATTCGATCAACAGGCGTGGGTCTCACAGTGAGTATTGCACGGGTCGGAGGTGTATGGGCACCACAAATTAGTCTATTGTCTCAATCTATTTGGCCCCCTTTACCTTATTTAATCTTCAGTGTTTTCCTATTTGTGGCTGCTCTTCTCGCGCTAAGATTACCCGAAACAAAAACAGAAACAAAATCACTACCTGATACCGTGAAAGAGGCAGAAAAATATCAACAGCAATTATCGACCATTATTGAAGAAGAGCCAACAACGCCAACAGAAAAACCAACTATGAGCCCATTGATTGTTCAAGATGAAAACGAAAGTTCGGAAATAGATCAAAACGACGAACTACTCAAGAGCACTTGACAGATATCCTAATGATTAGTCATAGAAAACCTGGCTTAGCGCATCATTTTCTTGCGTAAAAGCTTATCGTAAAATGTTAGCTGCCATATGTTTGCTTGTTTACACTGCATTATTAGTTTTATCACACTATAGAACGAGATGTGCTTCTTCGCAGTAAAGAGTATTTTTTTAAATTGCTTTTTATACTATTCAACCGATCGTTTTTGTATCAGTATATTTGGAAAAAATACGCTAACATCTTCCTATGATTAGAAACTTTTGTTTGAAACAGGCAGTGGTGCACTTAAAAATTAAAATTGATAAATCCGAATTAAATCTTAAATACAAAATTGAGATGTTCAACATGTATCTGAACAGATAATGAAAATAAGGAAAGTAAAATTAGATTTTTAGTACAAGAAATATGTAATTAACTATAAAATATTTTAGTTATTTTTTTACAGTTTGGACGTTCATTTTCAACCTGTGTGATATGGAAATGTTTTGGAGAAAGTGTTAATTGAAAGGAATGAAAAATTAAATGAGCTTGGAAAAAAAAGATATTTAAGCTCGGTTTGTTTAATTGGCTTTAAAATGAGAGAAATAAGCTCGATTGTAATAAAATTGTATGTTATTTATATAAATGACAGTTTTGAGCTAGGAAATGAATTTATACTCTAGAAAGATACAAGTGAACTCGATTAATTTTATTTTTGTCGTTAAAAGAGAGAAATCGATAATTAATTTATAAAATTTAATTAATGATTTTGTTAGCAGAAAAGTGTATTTAATAAGAAAAAAAACAGTTCAAGAACAAAACAGATACAAGATTACAATAGCTTTTCACTAATATTCAATCTTTTGTTAAAGTTAGTTTAACTGTTGTTCGTTTGTAAAAGAGTCGATATCACCTTTAGAAGTAGAAGAGAAACATTCATACCAAGTTGAAAGAATAGATTTAATTAAAAATATACCGATGGGACATGCATACAGACTAATATAGTTATTTGAACATAAAAAGCCCATCGATTATACAAATTAAAGCGAAGACTTGACAGTAGAAATTCAAATATCTCTTTTATCCGAGCTCATTTATTATTTTATCTTAATTGAAATATCTCGAGTACCTCGATAAAATTGCGCTTAACAATGAATTTTTCGAATTTGTCTAGTTGATTCTATACATTGCGCGTAACGTAACAAATGCTTTGTCTCTAAATGCTGATATACTTGAATTCGGTGGTTCGATGTCAACAGGCATAGGATAAAACTTCAAAAAATTGATATTGAGCTTATTTCATGTAGAAATAAGACAGTAACATCAACTATATGTTAAAAATTTTACAGAGTTATTTTGAAAATTGATAGTTCGTTTTTCACAAAATGAATTTTATTAGAAATGAGTTTGGAAAGAAGGTGATTGTACAAGAGCGAAATATTTAACAACGTATAATAGTAGTTGAATCTATAAAATGATAAAAAAATATTGAAAAAAACAGATGAGGAAGAAAAAAATTGTAAAAAAATATCACAGTTGTTTATTGTCTGAGTAGAAATTATTCTTATGTATGATGGTAGTTTTTTCTATTCCCTAAATCGTTGTAAGGAAAGCAATGGCATATTCAACTGCGAAATTTTACATCGATTCCTGTTGTATGTACCTACTCTTCAAAGATTTGCCTAACAGTCAATGATCGAAACCTTCTAGCATCCAGGATCGGGCGAGTCCGAGTCCCAACCGAAAGACTTTTCGGTTGACTCGGACTGGAAACTTGAGTTTTTATATTTCGAGTCCGATTGATTCAATTTTAAACATAAATGAACAGAGAAATTTGCGAAATTTTTCAATATTGGTATGGGATATATAGACGCACATAAGTTACCCTCTTTAAAACTTATGCTTAAGCTCCCTCCCCCGGATCAGGAACCTATCTCAGCCAGGTATGTCTGATCTGAACCGAACTTTCAAGGAATGTTGACTAGCTAGGACCTGACACAGTCTGATTTGTAAATTATGCTTCCATTTTTTATAGAAATGAGGATTTCTAAGAAATCTTTCAAGAATTTTTCGGATTTTAAAGTTCTGTTAAGCACCAGAAATCAGTAAATGAGAAATTCAAAAAATCTGGCTCTGT
>CAJNOQ010008783.1:0-10851 GCA_905250885.1 Didymodactylos carnosus | reverse complement strand
AAAGAACAACACAGTTGTGAACAGTTAGTTAAACTAGACAATCTCAATTTATATGTGTCTGAATATGACAATGAGTGTACTGTTAATAAAAATTGAAAAAGAAATTGAGAGTTGTTCGATGAACTTCATGATATACAATAATGTGTTGATGACCTCGAAGAGTAAGTAAACGATTATTTCAGAGGTGCAAAATCTTCCAAAAAATAAAAAATTTCCCCACCCACGAAAATTTTTTCCAGAAATTTCCCCAGGTTGTTGTATCTTAAATTTCCCCCAGTAGAACAACTTTTCAAAAAATTTCCCCACCCGCGCGGGTGCGCACGAGGAAGATTATGCACCTCTGGATTATTTATATACGATAGAACTGTTCATTCTATTGTCAACTTTTTATTTTAGTCAAAACTAAACAAGAGAAACAACGAATAGTCGTTTAAGAAAAATAATCAAAGTAAAAAGAACAAGTTTTCATCTCTCTTAGGTCAGGAGGTATTACTGCTTTACGGAAAAAAATAAATCGTTTATGTCGCACGAACCATCCCGTAAAAGAGGTGTAAAGTTAGTGGGTGATCAGCATTTGGTAAGAGCTATGACCACACAAAATTAGACGTCCTTGGCTATCATGGTTCTTGAGTTACAGGGGTGTCACTACTTGTGCTTTTTTTGAAAAAATAATCCCGTCCTAAAAGGGTTAAAAGAATCTATATGAGAGGAAGAAAGAAAGAAACCCAGGTCGAACGATACGGTCAATATACGGACCGTCTACTAGACGCAGGAATACGGACCGTAACATCATTAAAATAGAGCCGTATACGGCCGTATTTTCACAATATACGGTCCCGTAAACGGTACCGTTTCTGGGCACAATAATACGGGGTCGTATACTGTGAAAATACGGCCGTATACGGCTCTATTTTAATGATGTTACGATCCGTAACGGATGTCCGTTTTGGTCGACCTGGGAAGAAAAGATAAGCATAAGTTGACAAATGGAGCCACCTATGACCTATATGACCTTCTATATATACTTTCTTCTTTAAATAGCTTAAACGAAAAGCGCGAAGAGCAGACTCAAGGGATAGGAAATGTCTGATAATTTTTTCTCTGACAACCGCAACTGTCAACTTATTAAATAATAATGAAATTTTCAGCTTAAAAGCAGCTGACAGCCGTCATCGCGATTGCCGGAAGAAAAGTTATCGGATACCTGTTTTGACCTCCAGGACTTTCGATGAGCCTCAATTTTCATGAATAATTCTTTCTTGGTCTTATCTTGGTCAATATCAGAATCAGCGTGAAAATAAATGTTAAATGAACATGTGATGAGTTCTGAAAACCGTACGCACAGTGACATCCTCATTGTGGACGACATTTAACAGTTTGATTGGCCAGAAATATTTCCAATTAGTTGCTATCGAAAAATAAGATACTTATTATTTTTGTTGGAAAAAATTGAAATCCATCAATGACAATCTAATCAACCCTAGTCAATATACATGTCATAAGTGCTTGCAAGTAAAGTATTACTTAGCGGGTAACAAAACAGTCAGCCATTTTAGGTGATCAACTGAAGATAAAAACGCACGTCATTCCTGTAAACATATTGTCTGAACGCGAAATAAAATAGTGACCGGAAAATAACTGATACCTATGCTGCGTTCAGTACAAGTAATTGGGTGCCTCTCAAGTAATATTTACTTAAGAAAATTCAAGCACCTATGACATTCATATAGCAGGAGGTACCTAAGAAAAATGAAAGCACTCGGGTACCTATCGTCAAGTACATTCGCTAGGGGACCTATATCTGCTACAAAATGAATCATGTGACAATGCGTCGATAAACCGTGACGATACTACCGAAAAATTTTGCCCCTTTTCTTACGATATCAATGATATATATTTAGCGTTGTTAAACAATTAGAGTGACGATACATCAAGGGTATACTTTGTAAATTGAGAAATTCTTCTGCTGAAGTGAGTAAATCATTTGTTCTGATGGGTATTCATGTATGAAACAACGTTATTGATCGTTCGAGATTATAAAGAAGTTTCCCAAAAGACACTCGGATACGGCTTTAAGAAACGACCAGATGAACTTTGAACTTTAGCATGTGCAATAGATAAACACTGTTAGCCTTTCTTTGTGTTTGTGTCTGTGTCAGACTTTTAACTGAACTGTTTTACTATACAGTTTTGTTCAGCAGTGGTACGACGATCTCTAAGTAGGGTTCCAGTTCCAGTTGCAGTTTCCATTGTTTCTAATAACTGGTTAAAAGAACTGGTGACCAATTACCGTTTCTAGTAACTGAAATGGTCACCGATTACTGTTCCTTCAAATCGACACAATTTTACATCTCTAAGCGTATGTTTGTTGCTCTATAATATCTTTTAACAGTAAAAGGCGCTTCCCATAGTATAGAAACATCACATTAAAGGCTGTAGAATAAAGATTTTCTATACGTATATTGTTTCTATAGAAAATATGGCAGTATTGTCTGTGGGAACTGAACTAGATGAGTTTTTTTACAGTATAAAAAACAAGATAGATGAGCATTAACTTTTCTACATCTGTATTATGAAGAAAACAGTAACTAGTGATTAGTTCCAGTTACCAGGAACGGTAACGGGAAGCCTACCTCTGAGCGAATATACGTTTGTTTTCGAAAATGAGAGTAAACCTGAGCGACTTTTTACTGAATTGGGAGTAGTGTCATGCTTTCAGTCATTCTTTGAATTAAAAAGCGGATAGCATCCAAATTATTTTGTTTTTTATCTAATCAGCAGAAAATAGATATGTTTCAACCGCTTTTGCTCTCAGAGTATGACGTCGCGGTTAAAACGTGCCATCGTCTTATTGGAGGCTAAATGTTAAACTTTTTACTTTTACTGTGCATTTTTCATTGTTTTTCCTTCAAGTTATTTTTACAGTTTATATCAAATCGAAGGCGGACTTTATGGAGAGGTTAAACGTTTATCCTTTTTTGTGGCATTATAACCAGGGTTTCCGTCCGCTTTTTGGATTTTTTTCTGCGCTTTTCCCTTTACCTTTCTTAATTGAATGTTTTGACATCTATTTTCGACTGTTAGCATTTTTAGGAGATCAGAAGATTCAATTTAGAATCGTAATAACTAGGAGTATTACTTTAAATACTTGAAATGGCAATTTTGTTTCTATAATTCTTTTATTAACAAAACCACGAGGATATAAAATATGGTAGTCAGTGTACGCAGTCGAAGTGGCGTTTTCTCAACATTTATTGTGCACAAAATAGAAAATGAATACAGTTTCTTTGTGAAATTAAGGAGGCAAATATTCTCCTGTATTTTTCATTTTTCAATAGCGTTCAGTTTCTATAGGCTTTGTATACCACACGTTAGATAAAATATTCAGTATTTTTGTTCTATCATTGTCTGTAGAAGATATTCGTTGACAAAAGAGATTCCACTGTTGAAGAAGTGGGATATTCTCATTATTCGATGGTAATGTTTTGTCTGATGTAGTGTTCCAATTTTTAAACCAAACATTTTGAAATAATTTTAATAGAATATGTTTGTCCGTTGTTGTACGAGATAATTCTTCAAAGAAATCTTTCCATCGTCTTGTTATATTGGAATGAATTTTTTTTGATAAAATTATGTTTCGTTCAGCATTGCATCGATGATGTATAAAAGAATTGTTTTCTTTTGTATAATTTAATTTATGGTCATTGAATGATTGTTGCTGCTGTTTTAAACGTGTTTCAAATAGTGCCCAATGTCTATTATCAACTTTTTGTCGAATCACGTCTTTAATATCTTTCATCGGTTCAGGTCATATAAAACTGCAAGAAATTATTGTTTACGAACACCTTATGTCTAAACAGAATATGTAAGAACAGGTTAAATAGAAAATAGATAACAATATCAAGTTTGTTTAGGTAGTTCCTCTGCGGTTGAAAGTTATCAGTTATTACGATTTTCTCATTGACTGCAGGCAGAATTTTTAAATGAAATTCATCCGATTAGGCGGATGACTTTCTACACTAGGAGACCATATTAAGCATTGTTTCTATGGTAATGAGAGAAAAAAATGTTATTTTTTTTGAAAATCAGTAGTTTTAAACAGTTTTATTCATCATGTGCCACCGTTAGACCTTAGTACAAAACATATTAGTAAAACTTACGTACTTGAGTAATTCGTTTTTCGCACCGATCCTTTACGAAATAGAACGAAAAAAGAACTCCGAAATTTTCTAAGACGAAATATAAATATTTTTTGTATAGTCAATATTCTCTATGAAAATTTTAGGCAGTCGGTACCCTAGACCGTGCGTTACACTTAAAACTAAAAATACTAGGTTTTTTAACTTCTTACCAATAGAAAAATATGATTTTGTTCAAAATAGTTCTATTTTATTAGCAAACAAAATAAATTAAATTTTTTTTTATAACCTGTCATATAGATATTGAATGATCACTTACTTTTGCATAATTGTCAAACAAAAGTAGTCATAGTATTATTTTTTCTTTTTAACACGTATACATCTTATCATTTATAGAACATATTTTTGATCTATATGTGAACGTTATAAACTTGTAACAAAAAAAATATATATATGGTTTTATTACACATTGTCATATGTACAAATTTCCTTATCGAAATAACTTTTGAATGTTTAGTCTGTTTTGTGCAACGTTCAATGCAGATGCATAGATAAAACATCACTATAGATAAAAAAAGAAACAATCTAATATTTATTTGACTGCAGTATATACTACTATAGAGCAAGAACTGTGGTCTTCCTATTTAAGGGTGTGTGTACATATGTATGTATTGTGGAATATGAAATTTTAACTAATATCCACTAATAATAATCCGTTGGAAAATAAAATTACCGTACCGTACTCAACTTTTAAATTCTATCAGACAAAGATGAGTAGCTCTAATCTACACTATGGAGGAAATCAAAATTCTACCAGAACAACTTGAGAAACTAGCCATATTTCAAGAAAAATTTGCAAGTTGTCGAATTTGTTCACTAGACATAGTATTTAAAACGACCATTCTGATATACTGTGCTTAAAGAAGAAATTCTATTTCTCACTCTTGTTAGACTGCATCTGGGTTTCAGAGTGTCTTCTAGATGTTATAGATATGATCTTAAAGTCTATTTTTCGACTTTTTTGCTTTTAATCTGAATATTTAATATTAGCTGAGAGTTAGAAGTGAAACTAATCTGTTTTTAAAGATGAGAAGTAGTGAATGTTAACTATATTCGTTGCTTGTTAAGTTTATGTCTTTCTTCTCACACTACGGTAGGAGCCGTCAGAGGTGCAGAATCTGCCGTAATTTTGAAAATTTTTTCTTGAAATTTCCCCAGTGATAATTTTCCAAAACTTCCCCGGATAATGCAATTTTTCAAAAAATTTCCTCCCTCCTCGCGCGGGGTCGCATGAGGAAGATTCTGCACCTCTAGGAGCCGCGTAACCTTTTATCATCATCTGATAAACAAATTCTTTATATTACTAAGGCTGTAATAATATACTCGATCCTTTTCTTGTTGATACGCCTAGGCTCACTAACGGAGTATGCATCAGCTTGACAATAAATGTCGGATGCTGTTTTTTCATGTTCTCGATATTCAGAAGACTTGGCTTTTTTGTTTTGTTTGAAAGAGTAAAGTCTGAACTACACAAGGTGTACTAAACAAATTTTTCTCTCATAGAAGTTCATCGAGAAGAAATTCAAAACAAAATATCACTTAAAAAGTTCTGATACAATGTTAAATCTCTGTTCGCTATGTTCTTTCAGCAGGTTTCTTTTTCGTCTAATGATAAGTTTGAATAATGAATAATTTTTGCATTTAAAAGTGTTGGAAACATTCTTTCGAGTTTCAGTTTTATTTAGCTTTCATAGAAATATTATCCTTTGTCTGATCACAGATAGAAGATCAATCAGTTAGCATTAATTACCAGTTTTGAAAGTAAGAGATGAATTTTCGAACTTTTAAACCGAGCCTTCCTTGAATCTTTATTCAATTTTGTACAAACCGATGTAAAATAAAATCTAATTTCAGTTAGTCTTTACTTGTAGTGATCCGTTCACCGAAAGCACTAAGTATGGCACAGAAAAACTGACTTTTAAAAAATGTTTCCAAAATTCACTAAAACGTACCTTGAAAATCTTTTAGCAAAGTGACGAAACTAATTCTGCTGAGAATCACAAAATGTATGGGTAGTTCCACAAAGCAAAATAATGTACTCCTGCCTATGAATCCGACGAAATCATACAGATGTGTTTCTACTGTTTTTGAAAACTATTCTAACTGTTAAGATTTACTTTGAAACGAAAACATTAATACTATACGATGAGCGCAAGCATAAGTATAGATTTTTTGTTACTTTTTGTTATGTTTGAAATTTGAGGGAAAAAAAATCTTGCATAATTGCGGTAAAAGCAGGTAAACGTTAATATGTCATACATTTAACGGCAATAAGAGTATGTCTGTTTTTCTGATGTTTTTGTAGATGATGATATATCAAACGTTCCTCATATTATTTACAATTACTATGCGACTATATCTTGTAGTTAGTGATTGTGAATTAAGCACTACGGATACAAATGAAAGAAATATTTTGAACAATAAATTAGCAAAATGGATATCGGTATACAAAAAAACGTAGGTATAATTATTCTACGCTATTACTCATCAAATAGTTAGGCGCTGTGAAAAATAATCATAATTATAACTTCTCATATTTTTTGTGCTGTTTTTTCAAAAGATCGTCAAAAGAAAAGATAATTCCAATGTCTTCTTATTTTCTATTTCTTCTTAGTATATCTGCTTCTACTGTAACAAGTATTTTTGATATTGGTATATGTGTGAAACCAAATTCAACGTTGGCTCCGGATGCAGCTATTGTTTTAAAAGACAAGAAGAATATCACAGGTGCTAGTCTTGTTATTGGAAAACTGAAGGATGTTGATTTAGTTGCAACAGGTACGATCGATAAAAAAGTCATAAGTTAATCTTATTTAGATTTCTTTTTCCCGTCTTTAGACACGTGGTTAATGTTAACCTACAGAAATGATCAAAATGATATCGGTATTTGCAATAACCAAACGTCTGCAACACTAATATTTGTTTGTGGACAAAATTCGGTAAACGATATAAATTATTCTCGTTTTCATGGGAGTGATTTGTTGTGTTTTCTTGTTCTTTAGTCAGCTGCCACACCGCTGTTAAATTATACGATGAGTACACCTCGTTGTTCGTATGTATTTCAAGTTGAAGTACCCGAACTATGCCCAAAACAAGCAAAGAAAAAAATGAGTGCTGGTGCTATATTTGTTATTATTTTACTCATCGTATCAAGTGTTTATCTTATTGGTGGACTTCTATACATGAAATTTATACGTGGAGCAAGAGGTCTCGAACTAATACCACACCGTGACATGTGGATGAAATTAGGTCATCTAGCAGCGGTAATAATACATATGCTTTTATTTAAGAAGAAAAATTTTTTTTCAACTAATTTACGTATTACTGGATCTCCCCTTTCTGATGGCCTAGTTTTTATTCTAAAAAAATCGTTTTCTGTGTGTAATACAGGCTTCTCTAAACGTCTTTTGAAAAATCTTCTTAAAACTAGCAAATTTTGGAAGAAAGTGGAAATTTGCATGGGTAATATAAATGATCATGGTGCATCCGATGAACGCATGTATTTGCATATGATCCTGGATGGGTTCAGTTTTTGAGGAACAATAGACAATTTATTGTCTGATAAACCTTTACTTAGAAACTGACGTAAAAAAAGCAAATATATGTGTGAAGTATGTCTGTAAATTTTTCTCTATGTCCTATCATTGGTTGATTTATTCAAGTGGACTGAAAATTTTATCGCAGATACTTGAGACAATAATCCAGCTTTGTTTTCAGATTTTTTTCTATACGCTTTTTCGTTCATAAGGCGCCGGTGATTAAAACGTTGAGCAAAATTTTTTTTCGTGATATTTATACATGGTTGGATGGAGCTCGTGAAGCTGAGTAAAAAAACACTGATTTCAGATTATTAGAAAAAATGTTGAGGAAGAAAAATCGATCTATATTTAAAAAAATTTCGCCATTTCCCTTTCTTCAAAGGTTCTCTAAGTGCTCCCCTTTCAAACAGGTCTTTCTTACTTGGCATCAAAAACTGACTCTAGAAACATTGTTGTTCAAATATAATGGGGTATTAACAGCTTTGAGCCCCAGCTGATTCAGTGGGATTGCCTCTGTGCCAGTTTGCAAACTAATCAAGTATTTTTAGTCAGCAGACAGAGAGCGACTTTTTTTATATTATTATAACCGGCTGAACGCCAAGAAAAAAAGTTACGAATCGGTATTTTCATTTCACTTTCTTGCTGAGAAAATTCATTTTTTTTAATCCTCCCGAAACGGATGAATCATTTTCTGGCAAAATAAGAAATTCTCATTCAAATTTAGTTTTAAAGCATAACTATAGATAAAAAACAACGTAGATTCCAACGACCCTTTTTCGACAACGTCTGATCCCTACAGTCCGGTAGAAAACTGAGTTTATGTAAAATCTCGAGAACGTTGACAGATAGTGAGTTAAAACAAAAGTAACCTCCGAACTGAACAATAATCTCCGAACTGAAACACTTAAATCTCGTTTTTGTATTATCAATCTAGATGTGTAACAAAGTATTTTTCGTTTCAGCATATGTCGTACCGTGTGGATAGTATCTAGAATAATAAGTATTTTTCCTCTGTCTCTTTATCTAGGATGGTTGCGATTTTTGTTGCCGTTGTAATACGTCGACGCCAAAAGCCGGCTATTTTTTTGACGACCATGGATCTGATTTACGTGGTGACGATGATATATTGGCTCCCTAGTTAAATTCAAATTAGAAAATTTATACTCAGTGTGGCTATCAATAATACGGACAGTATCTCATATTAACAGATAGCTAATAAACAATACGGATGAATCTCAGACGGATAAAAAACTAAGAATAATCAAAAACAAGAAACATTCCTTAGTCAAAGATCAAACTCATTCCAAATCATATTTCTTTTTAGAACATTTTTTATGTGCAGTACTTTTATTTATTTATTTATTTATTTTTTGTCTGTTATCGCGAAGACTAGCTATTTTGTTTTCGTTGAATATATAACTTTGTATGTAAAACATTGTATTTTGTTTTCGTTATTGTTGTTGTTATTTATAACGTCAAAACTAGAGATCTGCATGGGCGCCCGTGGATCAAAATATTAATGGTGGATTTTTTGACTTTATTTCTCTTTTAAAACATTCGAATTTGCTTCATTCGATAAATAAAAAGCAAGCTGTTGTTAGAGAGTTTAACTTACTCCTAAAAACTTTGTTGTTAAAAAATCGCTTCTAGATGTTGAAAAAATATCTGCGTAATTATTATCTTCTAGATTTGTTTATCATGGCCTATTCAACACAAATGGCTTCTACTCTGAGAATTCGTTCAGCTAACAAAAAAAGTGTTGGTATCGTAATGAGGAGTCAAGTCGCTCTCCCACAGACGATACTACCATGTTTTCCACATAAACAATATATGTATAGAGAATCTTTGTTCAACGGCCTTCAATATAAATGTTCCTACTACTATAGGAAGCACCTTTTTTCTTTTAAAAGAAACTATAGAGCCACAAACAGAGCCCCCTTAGAGTTTTAAAATCATGCTGATTTGCTGTAAACATTAAAGACTGTCGAATAAAGATTTTCTATACGTGTATTGTTTCTATAGAAAATATGGCAGTATCGTCTGTGGGTACTGAACTAGATAAGTTTATTACAGTATAAAAAAACAAGATAAATGAGCATCAACTTTCTACATTCTGATTACGAAGAAAACGGTAACTGGTGATCAGTTCTTTCACGAAAGGTGATTATATTTAAATATATTATAGAATGTGTATTAACAACTTATTCGACTCAAGATTTTAAGTAATACTGAAAATAAAAGAAATTTAACTGAAAAATTATTAAAGATGATGAATAATGGTGTAAGAACTAAAATGAAAACTTACACAATTTCAAATAGGATGTGATTAAAAATTTAAATTGATTTCATAAATGTTGATAATCATTTTGACAATTTATAAAAATTAGAGTTTTGTATTTAAAAAACTAAACGAAAAATCATAGTTATGTATCCTTTTCCCTCCATCTCTCTATTTTGTCTTTCTTTCTCTCACATATTTTACATCTGTCTTCTATTTTCAATACTTTGTACTAGAGTCAATGTCCAGGAAACTGGAACTGATACTAAATACTTGTTACTTCAAACTGATAAGAATAAGTTATTCTCAAACGATCGACTGATACATGTGGCATCATCTAGTATTACAGAAATTTTTTTCTCTTCGTTTGATGTCATACTAGCAGTTAGAAGCTAACGTATACATTTATCTTGTGAATAATTTACTTCATTAATATTTTACTTCATTGTCAGTATATCTTTATCATATCATATACGTATTACTACTAAGACATCATTTTTTTTTGTACTATGTTCAATTTTACCCTGTCTCGCAGCTATAGCTCAAGCCGAGATTAACTTGTTAGTATATCCGATCTTTGAAAAACTCACCAAGATAAATTTTGGAAGACACACTTCGCTATCAACGCTTCATCCAATCAATGTGCAGCAGACAAACATTTAACTGATCTGTAATTGTTCAGATATTTTGGAAACACTCGATTTTTGCCTGATACTTTAAAACTTCAAATTAAACCTACGGAATTGTTTTCTTTTTTATCGTCTCACAAGCTGAGGTTAAGCTGTTAGTATATCCGATCTTTGAAAAACCCACCAAGATAAATTTTGGAAGACAC
>CAJNOQ010008782.1:0-10852 GCA_905250885.1 Didymodactylos carnosus | reverse complement strand
TTTTTTGGAAATTGTACATCAGACACTTTTGGCGATTTGATACGTTGAAATTCGTCCATGCGTGCGTCGAGTACTCGTTGTGTTTTTGTAATTGCTGTTAGATCTTGCGGGGGGGTCACAGTGGAATGTCTTGAAAGAACAGTGATCGCTTTACGCGGCACTACTTTTCGTTCCGGTTGTGGTTGTTCATTCTCATTTACTTCTGTTATGAGAACATTTACGACTGCCGATGGTTTTTGTTTAATTTGTGCAATTTGTTGAACTGTTGTTTTCATAACGGGATAAGTTGATTTTGTTATAAGACGATCATTCGCATTATTTTGACGAAATAAATAATTTTTAAAACCGGCATAATAAAATACTAATTTTTCTTTAATTAATTGCATTCTCGCCTCTTCAAACGCACTGTATTCATGTACACTCGCCTGAAGGGCTTTTTGTAATGATTTTATCATACGCATATTTAATTCATAATTCGTTATATCAATTTGAATTGCTGGTGGAGTTGTTGATTCTAAATATGTTTCGAGAATATATTTTAATTTTGCTTGTAACATGGCATCATTAGCTATCTCTTTAATACGTGATACATCAATACAAAATAAAAGATCACGATCTAAATATGGTACTTTATCTTTATTCACAAAATGTGTTAAATAGGCATAGAAATAGAAAAATTTTGGATTGTATCTTCCAACAGCTGCATCTTGTATCAAATTAAATAATTCTGTAAAATGTTTTTTTGTTGGTTTACCTCGACCATCATTATTTTTTTCATATTCATCATTTCCACTTGTTGCTGTTTGATCATCATCATCACCAAGTTTATCACCACCATTTGTAAAATAATCACCCGCTTCATTGAACAACATTGTTAATTCTGTACTCGATTTTGATAGAAATTCTTCAACTGATTCAATTTGAAATTCTCTTGCACAATCTTCACAAAATGATACAAATTCATCTTCTAATTCGTTGCGTAACTCTTTATACGCTGAACGTAAAAATGGTGAATCGGGTCTACCACCACTTAACTGTTGTGTTAATTTTTCATTTAACGGTATTACTGTTCGTTTTGACTGAACATCAAGATAAAATTTTTTCATTCGATCAAGCATTTGTTGTTTTTCTAAATGATTAGTTGCATCCATAAATTTCATTATATCAAATACTAACGTTAATTTATTATCGAGTTTGATATTTTTTGATTTAAGACGTCGTTGGAAATAGTTTAATATTATACGTTTGTTATCTTTCGTTGTCGAACTATTTAATATACGATCAATATACAAAGTACCATCATTTTTACCAGTACTCGCTGTAAAATGACTTGATATACTACTACGTTTATCACCACCACGTAAACGTCGTTGTTTCGCTGCTTTTAAGGCTTTCTTACGTGCTGTTTCAATTTTTTTTACACGCTCAAGTCTTTCAACACGAATACGTTGGCGTTCTTCATCTGTCATCGAAAAATCAATTGCTTTTATGAGACGTTGTTGTCGTTCGCTGGTAGCTGACGAAAGATATCGTTCGACCCATGGACGTTTTACATAAATAACATCGTTTGTCACGTTCATTTCAGTATTCGGTGATTTTAATCTTGATACCTACAAAAAAACAAAATGATTTACTTTAGTGCACGAATATTTTATTTCTACTTAATTATTTTACTTGATCTTCAGTCACTTACAGCATTTAATCGACTTTCTTTTATTTTCTTTGCCGAATGGTGATTATAAACAGTCTTTTCGGGTTGCATAACCTCATCTTCTTCGTCATCTTCTGCTTCATCTTCACTGCTCGTATTTCTGTCTTGATCTGGAAGATAATACGCTGTTGTTAATCGATCTATATCATCTCTCAAACATCTTAACCATGCATCTTTCAGTAATAATAAAGCTTGTTTATAAAGTGTTTCAAAAAATAGTTTATCAAACTCATGCGTTTTTATACACGTTATCATTGTTTTAATATCAATGTTTGGTAAATATTCATTTAAAGGTAATTTAGCAGAATTTCCTAAAAAAAAAGTCAATAATCATATTATTTGTTAAATCCAAGATTCATTGTATCCATACATACCAAGATACGTATTAATAATCGATAATGCATGTTGTCCTATGAAAATATAAAAATAAGTTTTTAGAATAGACCAGGGCAATGAAAACAGGACCGTCGTATACATCTACTTACGATCGGTTTACGGTCGTAATGAGGTGGTAAACGACTGTATTTGGTCGTAAATCGTCATATACATTCAGACATAATACGTTTGTCTTATACGATGATCGTAAAGAAAACGTTTACGACCATTTACAATCGTGTATGACTTTTCACGACGGTTGTATACGATAACGTATTACGTCTGCATGGAATACGACCGTATTTGGTCGTAAGTCGTCGTTTACGATCGTATGAAATCAATCTGAGTAATAAGCATTAAGATTTTTATGTCGTACCTTCTAATACTTTATCATCTAGATCAGAATAATGAAAATCATCTACATCATAACAAAATAATATGAGCGGTAATAAATCTCGTTCATTATAGGTTATATATCGAAGAAATAGTCCACCCGCTATTTTATCTTGTTTCATTGATTTATAAAATTTTTTCATAAATTTTGTCGAATATATACGATCTAATTCTATTTCTATTGGTGATTGTTTATAATTTAATATCAAATTTTTTGTATGTGTTTTTTTATTTGTATAATCATCCGATAAAAATATTTGTGTCATTTCGGTTAAATTTGGTACAACTTTATTGTCAATTGGATATAAATTAACACTAGATAGTTCATATTTTGATGAAAAATTATCTTGTGATTGATGATTATGAATGAATAATTGATGAATAATATATCTCGAACACCAATAAATACGTAATCTTCTAAGAATATCATATTGAACTTGTAGAAAAACTTCATGGGTTAATGAACCTTCTTTATTTTCCTTATAGGATGTTCGAATTTTATTTTTTAAATGACACATGAATGGAAAATGATATTTTTCATTTAAATCCCGAAATAGTCGTGTACGTGCCACAATGTTTTTAACATCATCCAATCCTTCCATTGTATCCTTATAAAATTCACAATCCATCCAAAAACGATATAAATCATAACCATTTGTAGATTTAAGAAATTCAATAAAATCTTGCATACCTGCATAGGAACCTTTAACAAAAGAAAAGGAACCTTAACAAAAATGTTCAGAAGACGATAGAAATTTCTTCTTTTTTTTTTTTAACCTAAATATTTGTATTTCAATTGATTTGTTGAACTTTGTAATTCAAAACCAAGAAATTCTTCATCATCATCATAGATAATTTCATTTACATTTGGCAAATAACGTTCATCTTCTAGTGCAAGTGAGGTTTGAGCAACATCCATATTTTCACCCAGAGAAGACATTGTAGTTGTATCTTTTGATGTTGATTTTTTTTCACTTGTTTTACTACTAGTTGATCTTTTTGACATTTTGTTTAATTTGGATTCTGTTGGTTTCGTATATAGCGCTTTGGTACTTTCTATAAAATAGATAACCAAAAAGAAACATAAATTACTGATATTATAGATGTTTAAAATGATTTGTATACAAAAAAAGACAATTTATTTTAAAAATGTTGAAGATATAATCTTACCTATGTAAACGGGGACACTGTACGCTCGACTACCCGGTCTCAGAAATGCTTTTGGCATGCGAAGTTCTAAGACTAACAATGGATCTTCAAAGATGGCATTTACATTACTGCCACTATTATTTTTGTTCGTAATATTATCTAATTCATCAATATAATCCGTATTTGAATTTTCTGTTGATGACAATGTTTGAGCTGTATAGATACTTTGACGACTATAACCACCAATTCCTAAATGTAATGAAATATTTTTTGTTTGTCTTCTAGACAAACTTTTCTGTCATTTACCTTGACTAGAATATAATGATCCATCTTTTTCTGTTGTCAATGGTCTCAGAATTTGTTTACATAATTTATACTCCCGATAAAGTTCTGTACGCCAAAATAATTGTAAACGTTCACTTCTTGCCCATTCAATCATTTGTGCTTGACGTAGTTTATCAAATGTTTTTGTTTTAGTATTATCACCAACTTTAATATCATCAAATTGAAATACGCGATCAAACAAGAGATTATCGTCATTATTCTGTTCATCACTATCATCATGTTTATTTTTGTTATGGTCACTTTTCTGTTCCAAAAATGTATGTGACTCACGATTATATTCAATTAATTGTGGAAAGGCATTGCATTTTAAAAATTCATTAAAATAATCAACAAATATATCATCTAATGATAATAGTTCTTCAAAATCATGAACACTAAATGCGTCCTTCTCCTGTTGTTCTATGGACATTGCCTTCTTCTCTCCTTATATCCCACTATGAATGAATATTCAAATTTTTTTTTTTTCAAACAAAAACTTGACTTTGATCGAATTGAAACGAGTAAAATTTTATTTGTTGATACAAACAAAATATTTATTCAAAAAAAAAGTAATAGGAGATTGACAGGATGAAAAAAGATTTTTTATTTATGCTTCTATTGTGATTTTTGTTCCCCTTACCAGAAGATGAAAGATCGAGAAGAAATTTGACTACTGTTTTTATTATTAAACAATCTACACATAGAAAGAACAATAGGTTATTACTTTTTTTTCTTTTTTATCCTGTTTCTTTTGAAATCAATCTATTTTTCTGAACAAAAAGGTTAATAGAGGTCAATCGTACATTTTAGTTGCTTGTCGGTGTTAATAGATTTCGTCTGTTCTAAGGTATCTAGTAGTAGTCTCGAGTATAGAAATTGAAAGAAAAGTATGCACTCAAAATAAACGTATTATCTGTCCTACGCTGTGGTTTTTCGTGACAAAAATTTTCATACAGTAATTTTTTAATAGACTTTATCTTTTCACAAATGTCTAAATTATATCCTTTCAAATTCTATTTTAAAAAATTAATAGTAATGCAAACATTTCTGTCTAAGTTCTATTTCCGTTGTGTTTAATAAATAATGTGTAACGGCATATAGACGACAATACATTTGTTCACACTTATTTAAACTTAGAATATAGTTAGCGCAGCAGCGTATCCATGTTTTTTAGGCCTTAGACGGCCGTCCTGCTACTCTCTTAAACATGCCATTGAGTTAGTGTTTACTCTCTCTTTCAAAAGAACTGCTCACATTATTCCCTCTTGTTTTTTAAGAGGAAAAAACTTGGTTGTAGAAATTCCTGAAATCAATTCACTAACATAAGAGTACAATAAAGTACGCCATGAAACTCAGAAACTGCTGTCAGAGATACGAAATTTTTCAATAAGGTCGATATTGAACGAAAATTCTTAGCGGTTTCTAGAAAGGTTTTCGAAAAGCCATGAACGAAAGACTTTTGCAAAAAACTAAGATTTATCAATGGAAAAACGCACCAAATTTTCTTTCAATAATCCCAGACTGTAAAGCAAACATTTTTACTCAAATGAGACGTCTCCTAGCTTTAGATGATTCTTTACTCAAAAGTTATAAGAATTATACGAAAAGCTCTAAAATGTGACATCATACAGTAGCGCTAACATACCTCGAAAACGTTTTTCGACTCAGTGATTACTGTTCCCCAGATTTCTCCATCAAATGAAATGTTTCAGAGTTCAGATTGGTCTTTAAAGATAACAGTCGTGATAATAATGTAAAAGAGCTTAGCTTCGGAAGCAGATTCTTTAAAACTAGAATTTTCTGAAAAAATTTCAGTGTATTTTCGAGTTTTTGAGCCACAATATTTCTCTTCTGGAAAGAAAGAAAAATTCAACCCGTTTACGTTGTTGTCTTAGATCATTATCACAAATTTAAAGTAACTCAGATTCTTCTAGCTTCTATATTTCATCAGGAGGAGGAATTCTCTGAAAGTTTAGTTGACATCGTAGTTATAGTTACTGAGATACGTTTCTAATTGGAGTGGGCCTTAATCTAATAATATATTAGATATTGTTCATTACTATGGTATAAAAATTAGTCCTACTAAATAATTATATCGTTATTATCGATATTGTTACAAAATAAAATTGTTCGTCATCCACTTGCTGATAAGATTCTCTTTGAATCTGAAACGTGACACATTTGATGAATGTATTCTACTTTCTTTCATCTGCTAATAATTATCATGACTTTTTAAACGAGTTACCTTGTTTTTGTGTAATAATAGATGACTGCATATAACAGTATACTTAGCGGAGATATGCTCATTACGAAATAACCGATTATTTGAAATGGTAAAGGATAAATATAGTTTTCGAATGTAATTGGTTTTAATGTACTCAAAATCATACCAAGCATGCCAAATAACCAAATGGGAATAACAAATAACCAGCATAGCCAGATATATGTCAAATTTTGTTTTAATGTATCACTGGGAACAAAGAACAATAAAAAAACTATTGAAAGTTAAAAACTCATTATGATCTTTTACTTTACTTTATATGCATTATAAATAATTTTCCTGGCCATACATCGGGCGGCCATTGTTTAAACCAAGACAGAAAATTTTTACGATACAAAAATAGAACGGTAAATAGTTCAGCAATACAGATGATCAATAATGGTAATGGACCACAAATATAAGAATCAAATAAATTGAAAATGTAATAGCCAGCTTTTGTACACATTGGTAGACCACAAAGGAACGATATCAAAACATAAATAGCTACAACTGTTTCACGGCGTAATTTTTTATGTTGACGTAGTTGAGCTAATTTATCAATTGCGGCTGTTAATACTGATTCACATGTTACCTATACAGAATATAAACTGACGTTTTAAGAAGATTTGTTAGACATTTGAATGTTTCCACTATTACGTACAAACTGAGAATCAATGCCCAATAAAAATATCATGATAAAAAATGTAACAGCCCAAAAATGAGCCCATGGCATCAATGAAATAGCTTTCGGATATACAATAAATGCCAATCCGTCACCACTTGATAAGACTTTGTCAATAGTCACATTCTTTTTTACAGCCATAAATCCTAATACCTGTATGAATAGTAAGAACTAATATTACACAGGATATTTCTAGCCACTATTACCTACCGGAAAAATGATAAAACCACTAAAAACGTTTGTTAATATACTTATTATGCC
Source organism: Didymodactylos carnosus (assembly GCA_905250885.1). Classification (NCBI taxonomy): domain Eukaryota; kingdom Metazoa; phylum Rotifera; class Eurotatoria; order Philodinida; family Philodinidae; genus Didymodactylos; species Didymodactylos carnosus. The sequence goes on along the minus strand of CAJNOQ010008782.1, from coordinate 3,697 downwards.
AGTTATGAGAGTATCACGAAAAAAATTATAATCTGAACGATTGTAAGAAGAAAGTGCAGGAATGATGCCCCATCCAATACCGTAGGCCCACAAAACGTGACCAGCAGCTTGAGTCCACGCTTTAGCGCTCAACAGCCGTTTGACATCGGGTATTATATAGTACCGTAATCCGTACCATGAACCTTCCAATGTAATGCCACGAATAAATAAAGCGATCATCGGCACATACGGAAATAACGCTAAAATATGGTAAAAAATGAGTGGCGTCCGACTATCTTAATTATTTCTGTCCTATTTAACCTGTAAATACCGTTACACGACTTGTTATTTTGATACCTTTCCATAAACAAAAGTAGATGATACACCACATACAAAATAAACCCACAACATTTGGCCAATGAAATGTTAATAGACCAGATAGATCGTGTGATTTATTCAATACAGAAACACTCCAAAATTTTTCAACAGATGCAACCACACTTTGATTTGAGAATTGTTGTGTAGAATTTATACCTAAACAAAGTTATATACAACGCAGTTTTATGAACATATGACTCTGTCGTTGAAACAACAAGATTAATAGAAAGAATCGCTCATAAATCAGATTTATTAAGATGTAAAAATATATCTATCTGCTAAACTCTTTCTTGTGGTGTCATCACTCCATGGCAATTCTCCCCCAATCGTAGCAAATGAATAGAATAAATAAATGCCACCCCTAGAATAATATTCATTATATACAACAAGACAGAAAACATTAGAGATCTACTCACCAAACCATAATAATAACATAATATAATGCTCCGAAAAATGAGATAAATACTGATGCAATACCAATGCCTTTCATAACTGGTGCAAAATCCCAACAACCTACTGATCCTTTCGACGAAAATTGACCGAGAGCAGTTTCCATGATCAACAAAGGTATTCCACATAGTGAACTAATAATAAAGTATGGAATAACGAACGCTGCTCCACCATTTTGAAATGCCAAATAGGGAAAACGCCAAATACTGCCTAGAGTGTGAGTGATCAATCCATGTTTTAAATTACTATTACCCAGAGAATATTACCTAGTCCTACTAGTCCTCCTAATGTTGTTATCAAATAATCACATTTTGTTGGCCATGTTTCTCTTTCTAATGATTTTTCATCTTTTAATGTCACATTAATCAACGAGTCATTGTGATCTTTTGAAGTGCATATCTCATCATCTTCCACCGTAATCGATAATGTTTTACTCTCTTCAGATGGTGATAGAAACTCCACTAGCATCGTTTTATTCTATATAATAAAATTTATGTACACATTGAAGCACAATTTAATTTAAAAAATTTTATTTACGCTTGTTTCTCAAAATATATGATCGATTCATCACTTTTGGCGGATTATTTTTTATCGAGAACGATCAAAATAATTACATTTTATCAATGATACACAGTGTACATATTCTTGTTTTTTGCTATATCAGAAAAAGAATGGATTAGTACAACTAACTATATTTTTGTGTTTTTTTTTCTCTACTATATTTGTGGATTAAGGTCTAAATACATAAGAAACGATGATTTTCAGCTGTGGGCTAGAATATAGACAGAGACAGTAGAGTTATTATGACGTAAAATGTATTATAATCCTTATTCCATCGGTGCACGCCACCCCTGTCGGTAGAATATTTTCCGTTCTGTAAAATATGATTTTATTTCCTCTTCCTATGTTTTATACTTTACCTTTAATTGCGGAAAAAATCTTTGCAAGGATTAGCGTATTTTCAAGCAAAAAATACAAATATTATTAAAAGAACAGCATTGTAATCAACATAAGATTCATTTTTACTTTTTTTTTTTGCTATAATAGGAGAGAACGATAAGTGCAGGAAATGTGGAAAGGCCTATGATCCTGTGTAATTACAGTCATACATACAGCTACAAGAAAACGTGATGAATGGATTTCAAACTCATAGGAAAGATAGAAGATAGATAATAGAAACTCGCTAAAATTTATGATCAACATTTTCTTTTGTCAAAAGATATTTTTATTCAAAAATGAGGTAAGTTGTGACATCATCATGACATTGGATATAAAGAAAACATCTTTATTATAATAATATTTTGTAAATAGTAATATTCCAACAGACAACTATATTGACCCTCCAACGTAATCTTTCAGTTTCTGAATAAATAATTAAATTCCAAAAATAAGGCTCCTTTATTTCCAATAGTACTCTTGACTATTGATCACCTGTTCAAAGTGACAACTATGTCTTTATTTACTCTTTCTAAACACCATAGACTTACTATGAATAATGGATTTTCCGTTGTTTCTAATTCTACATCTGCGATATTCAATCTGGCGTCAACGATTGTACATATGTTTTTTCTCTTCGTTTTTTGTACTTTTCATACTTTTTAAATTTGCTTTTATGATCGATGAATATATTCAGGTTGTTCGTCTAGTATTCTCAAATAGATTCGTTTTAATACACTCATCTGAGAGATGTAAGCCAAGGTTGATGATTAAAAATGCACAAACGTTACTAATAACAATATTTCTAATTACTTTAGTGTCTGTTGATTTTGCTCACATTATTCTTGCGCCATTAGCAAACGGTAGTTGTTCGTTCCAACTTGTCTCATGTAAAAGGTTTTAGATAATTATGCGCTCAAACGCGTTCAAAATAAAACTTTAGGAGTTTAGACGCATTTTTTAGAGCGCGACTTTTTACATGGAAATCTTGAATGGTAGTTATGACTATCGCTGATACAGGTGATAGATGCAAAACCTGATTATTATTGATGACGTCAAATGGAATGTGTTTATTCAAAATCAATATTTTTAGTCAAATCTTTTGTTAGAATCTCTGTTGTTAGAATCCTCTTCATTGATACTGACATGTTTATGGTTGATGAATAGTTTTTAAATAGTAAACACCTTACCATCGATGAACATATTTTAATTGTTTCGTTGATGAGCAAAACATAAATTATTTGGCGTCGGTAAGACACTCTTTTTTTCATAATTCCAAGTTTTTTTACATATAATAGTTAAAGATATATATAAATCTTTAAGTTTTTAAATATTTGCACACACACGCGCAGCAAAAATATTCTTTAGACTACATTCTTTGAGATGACAAGTCTCATAAAAGATATATTTCCCAAAATACTGAAGAATGTGATATGTGGAGGTCTTGATATATACGAATATCCGACGATTTTGAAGTATCTTTTTGTAATGCAAGAACCAACAGGATTTGAATTGAGATAAGAACGACGCAAACATTAAGCGCAAAACTTCACCAACATCTTTTTTATTCATACGTAAGAGTCTCAAGATCTCAACGTGTCATATTCTACATTTTTTCAGGAAATATGCTCTTTATGGTTTTATAGTACTGATCCAATGGCGCATCCAAACTACTATCCATCCCAAAATACAAGACCCGTGGGCATTTTTTGAATAACTTTTGATAGGAATGAGATAGAGACCTGCGATTTTCGCTGTTCAATAGCCAAGACTTGAGTAGAACTTTTCACAAGCAGAAGCAACTTTTGAAAAAATTCCAGAAATCGCGTTTTCAGAGGATCTTTGGAAAACCAGCTCCGTTCTCAGAAAACTAACATACAATGTTAGTAATTTTTTTGCATGCGTAGATAGTTCGGACGTTACTCTACAAAATTATGCAAGTCCCGGCTCTCTA
>CAJNOQ010008781.1:0-10854 GCA_905250885.1 Didymodactylos carnosus | reverse complement strand
AGGAAATTGAATTTAAAATTTAAAACTTTTTAAATTTAAATTTTCGCTATGAAAATTTAACTTTAATTTGTTTTTAAGTGCGGATTCGTAATCAGCGTGAAAAACTGCGTCTAATGATGTATTTTTAGGCATTGCTCAAGTTAAAACAACAATTCGAACCTTCGCATCCGAAGGTGGACCGTTAACTGGCCACGCCGTGTAGTCTACGTCTATGCTCTGCTCATTTTATTATTTTTGACGACTTCCCTTACATATTAGTTTTACCAAACAAGAAAATTTGTTATGGCACAAACGATGACTAAAGGAATATTCTGGACCTATTTTCTGTAGTCAACGCGATTTTTTACATGTCCGTGATGACTAGAGTCAAGATATTTTAACTAGCTCAGTTCGTGAGGGCCATCGAACACTATATTTTTCATTATAACAGAAAAAATGACTAACGGAGTGTTCCGGAGCTGTTTTCCGTACTCCAACGCTTCTTTAGTTGTCTTTTGTTACTTGTCCTACCAGTCAAGATATTTTGACACCACATTTTACTTATCATATGGGTGTTGTTTTTGAGAGTGCAGATTGGGATGCTATTGTTGAAGAATTAACGGAATTTTCGTGAAAAAAGTATCTGATTATAAACTTACTTAGAATCGAATTCGAAATATGTTTTTACTACATACGTAAACCGTTATTGTTCGAAAAAGAGTGTGGACCGATTGTTAACCTTATGGATTTCGGTCGTTTATAAGTCTTGTTTAATGGCTGTTTTCGGATGTTTACAAATTCCTTAGTATTTCTTTCGTCTAAGTAATCAGAATTTTGTTACTGAAAAACAACTTGATTAGACTTCTGTGTGGTAAACTATAATTTACCTTTATAGAACAATAACAGCGTGTTTGAGGTCTCACGAATGTGTACACAATTTTTCTTTCGAAAAGTCCATTAAATAAGGCATTTGAAAGTGGGATATTCAAATGGAGCAAAGCATTTTCTATCTAACTTCAAACCAGAATAACTTCAACATGTTCCTATTAAAAGTTACTCAAGTTGCACAAAGATGTGTATTATTTTTGAATGGACTGTAGGACCAGTATGCATTACTAGTCCGAGCATAGATCGAGGTTGAACCGACTGACTTCAGAATACACATAGATTCACTCAACAAGGTATAAGAAGTCAAATATTGTATGGTAATACTACTTTCGGACTAATCTAACTTGTTAAATTTATAAAGAAAATGGCACTTTCCATTTTCCCGAATAATATAAAATCTCCGTAAAAAGTACGTTGATTGTTGTTTCTATTTATAGAACTTTTTAAGTACTTTCTACTGTAAAAGTTTGACTAAGATCGGACAGATGAAACGTTTGAGTACAAAGCGAACAATTTTGAAAATGTGATTTGACAAAAGGAACGAAAATACTATTTTTAAAAAAACTTCTGACATTTTTTCACGAAAACAAAAACGAAAAGGATTAGAATTTTTTTTTGCCAAACGTCTACTCGGTCACTCTAGACAAAAAAAACTGAAGTGCTTCTCAAAGTATTTGTGCTCGAACGAGTATCAACAGTAAGAAACAGAATAAAGTGAGTCATATATTCTGGAAGAATAATGTTTTTTCTTTCTTTCTTTATAAAGAAAAAGCTGCTTTTCTTCATATATCTCGCAAAAACACATGATTTTTTAAAGCCAATGCCTTGTATTTCAGTTGGAAGACGAGCTGGAAGTATAATATTTGGTGTCTGATGCAGTAATAAGAAGCAGAGAGGAAAATAAAATAAAAAGAACACGTTTTGAAACCGGTTCGCAGAAACAAGAGTTATAGACCAAACACTAATAAAACTCAATTGTTCTTGAAAGTCAGATTCACACATATGCAGAGCTGATTGAATAATAGATCTTGAAAGTTCTATTGGGTTTGATACCTTTAGTACAGTTTTATAGTGCAAATAATGGAGTCAAGAAAAATGAACGCTACTTTTAAAATAGAACAAAAATCGATACAACTATAGGTGTCAGAAAAAGATGTAGGTGAGATTAAAAAAACAAAATTTGATAAAGCTTGAAACTTAGCATTGCAGAAATAAAAGGCGGCTATACTAACAGTACCTAGATGTCTGTGATAATAAAGTTTTTGTTTGTTAACCGAATGATCAATTAATATCACCGAATATTTTTTTCAAAATTTCAATCACTACTTATTCATACTGCCAACACAGTTAAAATCTTCTAATGCTTCTTGAACACGTTTTTTCATTGTTTCTTCACCTTTACGGACCCATGTACGTGGATCATAATATTTCTTGTTTGGTTTATCGGCACCGTCAGGATTACCAATTGGTAACATTAAATAATCTTTATTTTTTAACATGTAATCACGAATACCAGAACAATATGCAAATTGCATATCTAATAAGAGAAATAAACAAAAGAGTGATGAGATATGTCATAGAAAGAGAAGAGTGGAATGGTGTGCAGGTTTCCAATGGCGAGGTCTGATGGCTTTTCAAATATTCCATTTAAAAAATCAAATAGTTATTGACGTAATCTGCTACAAAGGATGAGTGACAACAAATTATTTCTTTTGTCCGAAATTTTTAGGTTCTGACAGCAGCTTCGATATCCACATCGAATTCTGAGAAAAATCTGATATTTTTGTATGAGAAAAATTCTATGAATGCTTAGCATTGAGTGTCTCTTTTCTTTATGATCTTCTAGAGTGATGTCTATCAACATTTTTATCTTAAACTAAAGTTCTATATTCCTCAAGACATATGAATTGAGCTACGTTCATTGCAAATGTCGTATATGTTTAGTAAAAGAACATTTTCCGACAGTCTTTTTCGGCACTCTGTTCTGAGGGTATATACCATTAGTCATTAGAGTGCCTTTCGCTCAATCAGTTGAGCTTAACGACTTGAGTGATTATATTAGCTAGGAACAGTTTTCGACACCAAATTTGGATAAGATATTTTCAAAAATTAAAAACCTGTGGGAAAGTCGGAGATGTAAATCATCATTGTTTATGGACCCATATGATACCGACAAGGTATGCTCGAAACATCAGAATTCCGCTGAAAATGTAGAAAACTGAATTTTACACATTTTCTAACAGTTTTAGATTGATTGAAAACTTAAAAAAAGGTTTGTGTCCACTTTCAAGTTTTAGTCTATGAGAAAAAATCATATGAAGTCAAGGATGGATAAAATGCCATTTTCTCATGCAGAATTCAACTGTCGGAAAATATTATTTTACTAAACAAATTCGACATTTACAATGAACGTAGCTCAATTCATATGTCTTGAGGAATACAGAACTTTAGTTTAAGATAAAAATGTCGTGCGAAAGTTGCGTAAAAAAAAGGCAGATCAACGAGTCCTTTCTAAAAGAAAAAATGGCGTTTATTGTCGGTTGTTTTTTGATTGCTTTTCCACTATGCTTTCAGTTTTGGGCTTACAATTGTCACGAAAGCCAAGCCACAAGAAAAAATGCGCCATTTTCATAACTGTCTTATTGGCCAGTTATTTGGTATTAGCTTTTGCTTCTACTCACCTGTATCCAAATTAACTTTAACAACTCCGTGACTAATGGCATCTTTGAATTCTTGTTTCGTTGAACCTGAACCACCATGCATAACCAAGAAAATTGGTTTATCTGTCTTACTGCTTAATTTTTCTTTTGCATATGCTTGATGTTTACCAAGTAATTCTGGATGTAATTTAACATTACCTGGTTTATAAACCCCATGTACATTACCGAATGCAGCAGCTATTGAAAAATATGGTGATACTTTTATTAATTCATCATAGACATCATAAACATCTTCCGGTTGTGTATATAATGATTTATTATCCACGTTTTCATTATTTACACCATCCTCTTCACCACCCGTAATACCTAGAGAAAAGAAAGAGAAACGTTCTTCCCTGTTGACAATAAGTGAAACTTTAAGAAAACAGTTAGTCTAATGCATAAATCCAAAAACCAGCTGAAAAAATTAGTTTTTTTTAATCTGGATACATTAGAAATCTTCTTAAACCGGCACATGTAAAAAGGTTTGGTCATTTTTTAGTTTTTGCTCTTGAAAGTCTCACTAATCATGAACAATAACTAACGTTTTTATGAGTTTTTTAAATTTATATGAGTGTATAAGAAAACATAATGTGGGTAAAAAATCTTTTGCCACGATAATTAGCACATTTTATCGAAGTATGTAACTAGGCATGTACCGATTATGGTTACCAGCCGATTAACTAGACCACCGGTTCACCGAATTATAGACCAGTCACCGTAACCGGACACAAAAGATGTTCCAAAAGTTGTTTTTATTAGGTATGCATCGGTGCTGATTAATCGAAAAAACGATGTTAAAAATTTATTTTCTGCTTAAAATATTTCTGAATCATCGAAAATCATCAGCGAATGATTTACACCTATTAGAATGACCGTAGAAGTCAAGTGTTCTTTCCTTCACTGTATTCTTTTCACCGTGGAACATCCTCAACTGATAACTCGTTGTTTTAATGCAATACATAGACTTCATATCATGCTCGTGTATATTGCAGAAGTTCTAGCTTTCGATTTAAAGGAAGAAAGTGTTTACATTGTGAACAACATTCTTTTATTTTGTCCTGTCAATCGCTATTTGGTTAGGCGGATCGGTTAAAGAGTAGCCCAAATGAACCGTCAGTTCGGTTAATCGTAACGCTACACGCCTATATGTAACATGTTTTTGTGAAAACTTTCAAGTACTAGTCCGATATACTCCAAAGAAAATTTTGAGGTAAGCTGACGGTGGATCGATCAAATCTTGCTGCCTAATCGCACTGTTATTAACATTCTCTTAAAGCTTTATATTCATTGTCAATAATAATACTTCGGACTGATAATACTTTTACTGCAAAAGACTTGTTCAGTTAGTTGCATCTAGTCAAAATTATTTTCTTTAACTAATTCCGTTCAAAAGTTATTCATATAGCAGTGTGATCGCCCATTTCTTTTTCTAACATACCGATTTCCATTTCTAACCATTGTTGCATTGGTGCCATACGTTCTAAATATTTTTTTGTCTCTTTTATATTATCATTTTTACTTTCTTCACTTAAATCAATCATATGTGATGAAAACAATGGCTGGTTGTTTTTTTTAAAATATTCTTCATCTGCATCTAACATTCCATCTAACCATGGTAATAATTTTTTTGCACAATGATCTGTATGTAATACAACTGGTGCATATAATGGTGCTATTGAACGTATAAAGTGTGCTGCTGCTACTGCACCAGCTATGGATGCTTGTTGTTTATCATTAGGTTGTCCTTTACCGGCAAAGAATGCTGCACCACCTTGACTTATTTGTAATATAATTGGACTATTTGCTTCTTTAGCCGCTTCCAAAGCAGCAATTATTGTCGATGATGATGTTACATTAATGGCTGGTAATGCAAAATTATGTTCTTGACATATTTTAAATAATTTAATTAATTGATCTTGTACAAGAACACCCGATTTAAATTGATTCATTATGCCGATATTTTGATTGAATTCAATAGAAATCTACAAGAAAAATGATTGATTTTTTTCGACCATTATCATGAACAGAGCATTTTTATGTGCTGATTCTGAATTTAAATTTCATTTGAACTGGTAGTGAGAAGATCGCTAGTTATTCGAACTTAAACGAGTCAGAGTTTGTAAATCCAGTTCCGGATGTGAATTGTGTAATTGAAGCCCGAAATATTCAGAATACATGTTCAACAAAATTGCAATTGTAAGAAAATTTTGCAGTGCTCAATGAGGTCTTCAGCACTTAGGTTTTTGCATATCTCTAAATCTCACCAACGACCCAAACGTTGCTGATATCTGTACTCAGTCAGATCCTATAAAAATCTATATTCAAGATCAAACAAACTGCACAGCTGAAGATCGACCTCCGCTCGCCAGACTGATATCAGAAATACTAAGCAATAAATCAAATACACTTGAAGAAAAGGAAGTAGAGCCTGCTCCGACACACTTTTACCTAGTCCCTCTACAACTTCTACAGGCTACGATTGGTGAGTCATGAAGCTAAATACGGCTAGAAAAAAAAGTGGGTCTCTCGGGCTCCAATAGAAACAGAGATACTCATTATGGATTTCTTCTTCACTTTTTCTAGTTTTTAGATCATTCAACTCTTCCTCCGCTTCAATTCTGCTCATTTTTATTTATTAGATTACCACATGACTATTTCATTCAACTATTTATACTACATCTAGCGATCAACATGAATCCATGACTGTGGGTTACTTCACTAGCTTAATACAGATTTAACGAACTTAACTATGATGTATAATTCTCTTGACTTTAGTCTAGGATCGTATGGAAGAAAAATCTGGACTATAGAAAGTATCTACGTAATCTGGTCGCTTGGTAAACCGTGGATTCACCAATCAACGAACAATAACACACTAATGCGTATAATACAAGTGTATAGAAATAGGACAAGAACGGGATTACAAAGCATAAGCAAAAGAAATAAACAGAGTGAAAATGGAAACGAAGCGTATAACTGGTTCTTGCCCTTTTATGGATAGATGCCGCTCTTTTACAGCAGTACATGTTCGTAGCACTAAAATAGATCTGTGGTTTACATAATTTGCACGACGTGAGTAGTCTTTCATGCGGAATATAACGGAAATGTTTTCCGCATAACAGCCAGGATTCCACGTATCAAAAAAGCGTTCGCTTCGTCAAAGTGTTTCATCGTTTGAGAAAAGTATTCCTCACATAAAAAGATAGGAGAAAAAGATGCTGAAAGAGGGTTCTATTAAGATTCACTCAGCAATGCGGTGTACAAATAGAATTCGATGATGTACCATGCGAACATGACATCAACAGGTATTCAGGTGCGTAATTTCGGGCCACTATCATGTCTCCGAAGCGATGACCTTAATCATGTAAATTGATCGCCACTATGAATCGGCTTTGTGTACACTATACACTGGGCTGTTTGCAAAGTGTGAAACATAGAGTAAGACTAAGAGACTAAGGCTAAGACTATTTATTCACGAAAAGTGAGAGTCCTTAAAAGTCCCCTACCTATAATAACAATGACTCACCAAACAACAACAAATGGGACTATAGATGGAGAAATAAAGCAAAAAAAGAAAAAGAAATAATAACTAGTATATGACAGAGAGACAAAAAAAGAAAAGGAAAAAAATAACTAAGTATATGAAAGAAAGATAAAAATAGAAAAAAAAAGAAACAAAATAAGAACAGAACAGCAGCAGTGTACTTCGTATAACTGTAAACGTGGTTAAGTTCTTCTGTACAAGATGTTGAGATAGAACTATTTTGAAGGACAATAAAGAAGATGAAGAATAACTGATTCTAGAAGACTATTAGTAACCGTTGAAAAAAAGTAGGAAAAAGAAACATTTTCTGGAGAAAAACAATTGATAAGACGCTGAAACGAACATATTTGGAATGATGATAATGTAAAGACAAATAATGAGGACGATTATCAGTATAGAAAACGGAAAGAGGACTAAGAAAATGATACATTTTGAATAACTGAGCCCAATTTTTTCGTTTGGTAACTGACATTACAGGTTATTCGCTTATGGTTAGTCAAAAGCTGTAACTGCATGCAGCCTAAGAGCTCCTATTAAAAATTTACAACCATCTTACAATCCATTTTTGTTGTTCCAAATCAAAACACGACCTGTATTTCTGTTCCGAAATGGAACACATCCTTACCAATGCGTAATATTTAAGTAAAGTCTGAAAAAAAGATGTGGGCTCTACCCGAAGTACAAAATCAAGGCATATGTTTGTAACAAAATATGTTCAGAAAAGTCAGGACTACCAGTAGTGAAAAACTGAAGTCTTAGAGACGAAATTTTTCTCTACTTTTGCCTTCTCTATTATCCGCTGATTTTTTCAAGGCGATTATTCCAAGTAAATCTACTTTCTAAAGGCATAAATATCAAATTTGCCATTTTCAGTTATTTGTAGGATAATCACGAGATTCAAGATTTGACTCCTGCGGGGCAGTCCCGCACTCCATCCCGTCTGTCCCGTCCCGTGGGACAGATGGGGTCGGGACAACAAGAAATTACGGGCTTGTGCTCGGGGTAAGAAAAAAATTTCACAGGATCGAGACAAGTTGCAGAAAAATGCTGTTCCGTAAGTTTTGTCTTTTGATTGTAATTATACTGCAACTTCAAATGTTTAATTCTTGTAATACTATCAAGTCAATACAAATTTAATATCAGTAGGCGACAATTTTTGAAATAATTTCATGCTAGTTGCAGCTAATTTTAGAATTTTATTCTACAAAGCTTGATATTTCGACCATTCACGGTCATTGTCAAAAGTGAAAATGTACACACAAGACGTATAACGATACTGAACGATCTATACCATTTAGTATTGGTTCTTGTGATCGTATCAAGAGTGATTTAACAATTTAAATTAATTAATAATTTCTTTTATTAACGATTTATATTTGTGTTGCTCACTAGCGAGAATTTCAAAGTCATTTGGTATATTTAAATGTCCAATCGCCTGATAATGTCTACCAATAGCCGACTTTGCCAGTATCATTTGTTTTGGATTATCTTTTATCAGTGTTTGGGTAGCGAGTAACTCATCAAGTTCATCATCATTTAACTTTTTCATCGCAAGGGGAAGTTTACCGGTTCTTGAACGTGTGAGAATTATAAAATGTAAAATCAAAAGGACGGGGAACGATAAGACCGCAAATCAGTCTTAAGTTATCTCATCTAATGCGGTTTTTGTCCACGATTAACCCACCATATTTTAGATCGTAGAGATCCTTTTCAGCAACCCCGGTAACTTTTCAGCAAAAAAAATCTTTCCTTGTTAAATGACCTTAACTCAAAGTACTTTCATTATTTCACTTCTTTCACCTAGAGCAAACACAACCTATTATACACCGTCCGATAGAGAATTTCACGGGCTACAGAATAATATATCAGACAGCCTAAAGAAAATGTAGCTGGGTAGTCTAAGATTCGAAATACTCGGTAGCATCACAGTAAACCGGTAGGTCAACGTTGTTCATGTTTATAATAATAATAATGACTTAATTTCCTTGATTTAATTTTTTCATTTCATTTAAAGAACTCTCTTCATGTGTGACCCCAATTAAGCATGTAACTGTGCTAGATTTTAAAATAAAAGTACATGAAAAAGCTGATATAATCGCAGGTGTGAGCAGTCTTGGTGCAACCTCATATTGACAACTTCTCACTTTTATTTTGAAATGGAATATCAACAAGACGAATCAGATTTATGAAATAAAATTCTGAGAGAACTTAGTCAACGTGAGGTTGAAATTTTCTTCACCAAAAACATCATATCTTAAATATAATGTGCAAAAATCAGTATGTAGAAAGTTCAACTTTGTGAGAACCAGGGATACTCAAAACGTTCGAGAAAGAGGAACTCATGAATAGCAGAAGGTTTATATGTTTCATGGGACTACAGCTCGTAGTTTTCCTTAACTTGATTACATCCTATTCTCGAAGAAAAGCCCGAGTACAACATCGTGTAATCGACTGCCACTTACAAAACTAAAACAAGTTAAAATTATGATTTCTGGAAGTGAATATATACAAAAACAAAAGTAGATATCTTGAATAGATCTGAGCAAAATTTATTACATGAATTGAGAAGAAAGAACAAAACAAAAATATGTGACGCACAAATTTCTATATATGAAAATATTACAATGCATGCAAGATTTTCAGACTTAAACACCATCGAACTATTCAAATAAAAATAAACTCATCTGTGACACAATCCTCAGAGAGTAAAAGGCATGTAAATAATAAAACTATTTATAGAAATGCCATACAATTATTTTGACATCGACATATTCTCATATTAACACAAAATCAACAATTTAAATTATTCAAGATATAAATAAAAATGATAGCTAGATGAAATTGAGAATCGATGAGTGATAGAAGACATTCTCTTCTGCCTTTTGAGTTTATGAAGTGAAAATTATGATGATTGCAAGAGATCTAATTCATGAGTTTATTTTACCTGAATAGTTCGATGGTGTTTAAGTCTGAAAATCTTGCATGCATTGTAATATTTTCATATATAGAGATTTTCGTTTCAGATATTTTTGTTTTGTTCTTTCTTCTCAATTCATGTGATAAATTTTGCTTAAACCTATTCAGGACATCTACATTTTTGTTTCTGTATATATGTCACTTCCAAGAATAATAATTTTAATTAATTTGGTCTTATAATTCATGGCGATATGTTTTATTTTTATAGACGGTACTTACATTTCGTTCATACTTTTATATTTTATTGTATAGCCTACATAGAGTTTTTAGGTCACATAGACTTAAGTCATACAGGTCTATATGACCTATATAGATGATTGATGGTTTATTGCGAAAGACATGACCAGGCCGTTTGCCCGCTTTCATGACACACTAGAGAGATAAAGTTTAAACATATTATAAACAAACAAACACACATCTTTAAAAGAAACAACAAGGTATAAAACAGTTTAACAAAAAGAGACAAACACCTTTAAAAGAACCAAATAAAACAGTTTAACACATAAAAAAAAGAAAGAGACATCACCAATCATAAATTCAGCAGTTTATTTAAAATAGTTTTGATTGGGTTTAAGCGCAAACGTAATATGTTTGTTTCATACTTTTCTTGGTAAAACACATAGTTAACAGACATGGGCGAGTCCGAGTCCTCAAAAACTTATTCCGAGTCTGAGTCCGAGTCCATTTCGAGTCCGGTAATCTTTTAGATTCTTTTTTGATGATTGTGGTTCATTTCTTTTTTTTTCTGTGCCATTTAATATATCA
>CAJNOQ010008780.1:0-10856 GCA_905250885.1 Didymodactylos carnosus | reverse complement strand
AAAAAATGTGACAATAGACTATATTATACATGTATCTGTGCGAAACAAAATAGAGGGAAATCTCTCTCCCATTTGTGTGCATGTGCCAAGTGGGGGAGGGGGGCAGTGCGGATGGCTGTGAGTATTTACACAACATGCCGTATTTTACGAATTCGTAAGAATAACGGCGAATAGGTTTGAGAAGTATGCGAATCGATGAGAAGAGACGAATCGATCTATTTTTAATCTCAGAGAAACGTGTCCTGTCCCTACGTAGCCTAATAAGCGTACACATCGATTCGCAATGAATTTGCAGAATGGGTTTGTCAGTTGGTGGATCCATTTTCAACCGGAGCAGTTCGTAATACGAATTTGCTAATTCGTATTTACGAATCAATCTAGTTCCAAAAACAGTGAACACGAATTCGTAAACTAATTTTACGAATTATTTGCGAATTGATCAGCATCGTGTTTGATCTGTTCTCTGTTTACGAATTCTTCTTGCGAATTCGTAAAAGCTTTTAAGAGTATCCGTACGAATTCGCTACAGTTCGCATCAATTCGGTACGAATTCGCAAAATAAGGGTAAAACGCGAATTGTTGCATCATTTTTACGCTTAAAAGTTGCGATTCGTCAATTCGTCTTTAGACACTTTGTCCACACATCTCTATGATCAATTTTGTTGAGCAGAAAAAGTCGTCCATCTCACTTTCTGACCTAGCAAAATGACTATATGACATGAGCACTTTCCATTTTAAGCAAATAAACTACAATAAATTTGCAACATTTTAGCAAAACTCCGAACTTTATAGATCATTTCATTTTCTGAGAAATATCAATCATAAATTAATATGAGGAGTTTATGATCACTTTTGTTGACTACTGTAACCCAAAATGTGTTCTTCAAAATGGCAGTCAAGCGACGTCTTGAACTTCACGATAACATCAAAACTAGCATCTTCAGAAACAGCCTGAAAATCCTAATTTCCGTAAAACACCAGAACTTCACGATATGGTCAGTTTTTTCTGCTAAACGTGATTAATCGATCGAAAAAATCGAAAAATCATGTTTTTTGATCAAAAGTTTTTTAGAAAATCTTTTGAGAAACGATAGGGTTTTGTGAACTGTTTTTGAAAATTTTTTAAATAAATGTGATGTAGAACATATAAGAGGAAAAGAGCAAAAATGTTAAAGTGTACACGTGCTTAAAGAACCTGGAAGAAAATTTTAATGAAACTCTTGTGCCATCAAAATCATCTTAATGACACTCGTGTTAAAGTTTTTTAAATGAAAGTATCAGACCTTCGTTAAAAAAATTTTTAATGAAGGTTCCGGTACTTTCTTGAAAAGAAAACGCTTTAATGAAAGTTTTTTAATGAAAGTCACTCAATCCATGCTTTTCAATAAACTTTGCTATGCACTTAACCATCATGTCACTTTTATTTCAGACGATTAACAGTTATGATTTATGTGCCAATCACGTTTATTTTGTTCTTCTATTATTACTCACATTCACAAGCCTATCAATCAATAATAAGTTTATCGGTTAGTGGCAATGAGTTTCAACCTGCGAATATCATTGAGTTAATCGGTACATTTAACGTATCATTATCAATACAATGTTTGAGCCTATGTAACCAAAATCCTCAATGTCGTACGATTGATTATGAGTCAATATCATACCGTTGCCGATTATATGAGGGACAATTATCAACAGGTGAAAGCAGAACATCTTCTTCAACAACTTCAATTGTTGCCGGGATACGATATGACGATTCAAATCTATATTCATCGTACAATCAGACGTGTGATCAATGTCAACAAAATCATTATCTTGTTTGTGGTACAAATGGAACATGCCAATGTCCGAATAATACGTATTGGAACGGATCAATATGTTTGAATCAGATATACAATGGTTCAACATGTACAACAGATAATATGTGTAGATCAGACATGTCTATAACATGTTCACCCTTCAAACAATGCTCATGTAAGTGAACGCTAATAACTTTTGAAACTGATTTTGCTCAGGAAGGTTCTACAAGAAGCTTTCGTTCAATGATCGATTTGAGAAAGAGCATCATAAGAAACAAGTAGATATTTCCTGTTTTGTCGTGTCTAATTTTTTATGTTTAATTGAAGATAGTCGACGTATAGACTCTCGTTGTAGGTGGGTTAAAATGGAACGAAACAAGTATACTTGTTGCTGGTACGGGCACGGCTGGATCTGGACTTAATCAATTGCATTTACCAGAGTATATCTACTTGGATGACAATAATACATTATATATCAGTGATACATTTAATTATCGGATTATGAAATATTTAAACGGTGCATCAGCAGGAATTCAAATTGTTGGTAATGGAACGGTTGGTTCATTGTCGACTCAGCTTCATAATCCGAGTGCTGTTTACTCTGACATGTACAATAATATTTATGTTGATGATACGTTTAATTATCGTGTTCAGTATTTTGTCAATTCATCAAGAAATGCATCAACGATTGCTGGAGGACTCGGTAGTGGAAGTGCGTTGAATAAAATTGGTCTCTCGTACGGAATGTTTGTTGATAAGTACTCAAATTTGTATCTGTCGGACGAACAAAATAATCGTGTAGTCAAATGGAATTCAACCGCGATGCATGGTGTCGTTATAGCTGGTGGTAATGGAGCGGGCTCGGCATCAAATCAGTTGAATGGCCCCATGGGCATATACATTGACGGTAATAATGACTTATTCATAGCAGACGCAAATAATAATCGGATACAAAAATGGCTCCAAAATACATCGAATGGCACAACGGTAGCGGGTGGTCATGGATCAGGAATAGGTGCCGAACAGTTAAACTTTGCGTCAGCAGTTAAAGTTGATAGTCAGGGCAATATTTACATAGCCGACAGAAGTAATAGTCGTGTCCAACTATGGACAAAAAATGCCGTGCAAGGAATAACTATTCTTGGAAACGCATCTCAGCTACGAAGTCCATTCGATATTATTCTTGATGAGAAAACAGGTGCAATTTATGTTAGTGATCGATCTGCTCATAAGGTTGTAAAGTTTTTATTTTCAACTCAATGCTGATCAGTCAATAAAATCGAAAGAATGACTGGCTACGATGTGAGTTCCTGCGAAATAATCGTAGGCATTAGGTAAACATTCGTTCAGCTGACTAGTTAGTGTGATGAAGGTAGATCAGAAAGTAGGCACAATCCACCAGTTTTCTGCTAAAACAAGTGCAGAAAGTGATCGTTGGTAGATCACAGAATTCAAAAATGACCGTTTTTAGGGATATACAGGCTACAAATTCTGCAGTTTCTACGGACTTCATCGGGGCAAGCATACAGAATCATTTCTCCTCCCCAAAATCAAGTTTTTATCTCATATTTCTGTAGAGAAAAAATTTCTCTTGAACTCCCGGTTTCTGAAGATCGGGTTTTACGAAACCTAGGGTTTCCAGACTGTTTCGCTCAAAGATGAGAAAGTTCATAATTCACTGAAACAACATCACGAATAGGAAACCCCATAATATGATTAATTTTGACCGGTATTGTGACTATGCAATCATAAAACTTTAGAAACGCCTTTTCTGTCCAGCGAATTTCTAGAAATCCTTTCGAAAAACTAACCACTTAAATTTATTTGGTTTTTCCGAAGTTCGTCTTAAAATGATTAAACATCCAGACAGTGGCTTCTTAATGCGAAAGTGCGCCTAACCAAACTTCAAACAGAGAGGAAGCAAAACTTGAAAACATCGACAGAAAAGTCAAGAACTTGTTCTAAAGTACTCTTTTTTTATCTAACTAACGAGTGCGACAGAATAAATGAGCCTCTCAATATCTTTTTCAATTCTCATTGTCAAGACTCAAACTTATTTTTAGAAGATTCTCGGTTCAGTTCTACAAAAACTATATTAAACATTTTTTATACATCGTATCATACGATGTATAAAAAATGTTTAATATAGTTTTTGTAAAGAATTGAACTGAAATCTTTTTAAAAAGGTTTGGGTCTTAGCAATGAAAACCGACAGTGATGTTGGGGAAATGTTGAGGAGCTCATTTATTCTGCCACACCCGTTATTATTTAAATCACACAAAATTTCAGATAACAGAGCAAAATACATTTATGTAAAACATTTAGAAAACGAACAGCAATGCGCTTTTTCATTGGATGACAAAAGTTTAACCCTTTACTATTTGATTCTTTTCGATATCTACAACAGTTTTAGAGGAGGTTTGAAGTATGATATACATAATCGACGTCTCGGTCTTTGAGATCCATATAAGAGGATCTTTTTGCCAAAGTGAAACTGAATTTTTAATAATTAAAATATTTATTTCAGCAAACAAAAGTTTAGTCCTTTTTTCTTCTTTTTGATTTTGTGACCTAGTCAATTTTGTTTAAAAAATCAAAGGATATATAATTCAACAGAAAGTTTTGCGCTTTACATTTTGGCAAGAAGAATGTGCTCTGCAACACTAGCCTAAGTTCCGAATTTTAGAAATTGCTTTTAAGTCAAAAGTTTAGGGAGTGCAATAGTCGATGCAATTTTAAGAACTAAACTTTGAAGAAAATGCATGCTAAACTTTCTTTTTGAAAAATTCAAAATCGGCTGTTTTTATTAAAACTGTTGTACATATCGAAAACATTCAAAAAGAAAAGGGTTAAAATTTTGTCATCAACTTTAGATAAATGAATACTTCAAGCTTTTGGCTCTGAAGGTCTTTATCTGTCTGACATCAAGGGTTAGTCAGATAATATTGCAAAAAACAAACAATTCAATGGTTTTTCGGTAGCTCGTTAAAACCAATTCAATGTTTATTTGGATTTATTCCGATAGTTTGACAATTTTTTAAACAAAATAATACCAAACAGAATATTGTAACTAAGTTTTTGCATAAATATTATTGTAGTTGTAATGTTTCAACAAACTTGAGAGAATCAACATCTCTGAAGATATTTTTATGCATAGAATCATCTGCTCTCATTTCTGGTTTACACATTTGTCTTTTATTGTTGAATTGATGAAAACGATCGATCGCAATATTCATTTGTTTTAAAACTATCGTTTTTCTTGATGCCTTCAAATATTCACGTCCATATCAGTTGTCTATATATTCAAATAAAAATAAAAGGTACTACATCTGTTTGGAGTGTATTATTTATACAGTAGCTATAGTAATATACAGTAGCTCTACCGAATGATTTATCTTTTTATTTTTATTACTCCTGTACCGGCGAAAAATTTGTAGATGTCGGTGTACAGAAGTAAGAGAAAGAAGAAGAGTTAAAGAACCTAGTAAAGAAATTCTCGGACGATAATCGTATACCTTTTATAACTGTTATATAATACCATACAACGTGGATGCTTTCAAATAAGTGCACAGATACTATAGTCAACTAATGTGACTTAGCTGCATAATACTATGTATCAGGTGAATTTTTTATTATGATACATCACGAGAATATATGACTAAAATCGGATAAAGTAAGAGAGGAAAGCTATTGATGCTGAGAAGTAATGATTTTTTTCTTATAATTTTGTAACTGTTGTTGTTGAATAAACTTGCGGTGCCGGTGTTCTTTCACGGCTACTTGAGCCCCTCAATGCATGGGTCAGTTCGTGGATGATGCACACAGCTTCGATTACCACCGATACCTTTTCTGGATATGAGAAAAAATAATCGGGCAGATATATTTCTGCTATGTAACGATCACCGTAATTTTGATCGCTGAATGCATGAACAGTTCCACCGATTACATTTGGAAAGAACTGCTGCAAATTTCCTTCCACAAATATCTCAGTGTTGCTAACGGTATATTCAACGAGTTGAATTTGATCAGGCTGTGGACTATAGAAGAAGTTCGCTAGCACTAAATTAGCGACAGACATACCAAAAAAAAAGTTACTACTGATAACACCGAGTCGATTGCACAACTTCAATCGTTGTACAGAATATAGATACAGAACAGTAAATTTAGTTTTGCAGTTAACTGCAAAAATAAGTCCACATGTTCGAATCTCAGTTTTCAGAACAAAATGCAAGAACCAAGTGAAACTTTGAGCTAGGTGAAATAACCCATTTTTGGTTACTGTCGTTGAAACTTAAAAGGTCGTAACTCGATTAAAACCCATCCAAAGTACTTCACAATATCAAGATATACTCTGTTTTATTCACTCCATCTGATTCTGTACGTAAAATCAATAGAAAACATTATCGTAGTTTTGAAGGTTTCTTGGAAACCTTTCCAAAACCAAAGTATTTTCTGTTGGTTTTCAAAACATTTGATCTTTACGGTATACTGCAAATAAAAGAGAGTATATCGTGATATTTTGAAGTAGCTTGGATAGATTTTGATCGAGTTATGACCTGCAATGTATGTATGACCTCCGGCTTCGCGCACAATATCCGTTGGGCAAACGTTAGATACTCACCAGTTTGTGCTCTCACAAAACTAAGAGGCAAATTCGTTTTTACTTTTCTTGAGGTTGCTGTTGGCTGTATCAGAATATTTGCTGCATGAAGATGAATAAAGCTGTAGTTCACGATTGGTTAACAATGATATTTCAGTTTAGTAGTAAGTTTAATCAGTTTTGCTTTTCATACAAATAAGAGCTTGCATGTATATATTTGCAAATAATCGTCAGGCATTAGCTGCAAAAAGAAAACAATATACTACTTGTTCGTCAGTCCTAACAAAGGTAATAGTCTTCTTCTTACCTGACTATGCATATTTTCCCTATTAGAATAGTAAAGTGTCTGTACATACATACTGTAATTTCATGTCGAAAGAAATCAGTCTGATCATATGGTCGAAATGACCTCGAGATAAGGGCAGAATTAACGCTTCAAAGTATAGAAATCAGGTTGCCCATATAAAAAAATGATTATCCGAATGATTATCTAAATAATTAAAAATGATTAACCCCTGATGAAATTTATGCAAGAAGTTTTACAAATCACGTCGTTATAGTGGTGCCACTTGTAAGTATTCTGAAATTAACATCTTTTCGGTTATCCAAAATTTTGTGATAACCATTTCTTATATGGGCAATCTGGTTTCTATACTCTGAAGCTTTAATTCTGCCCTTCATAAGAGGTCATTCGTTATATGTAGTTATCTGAGAGTCAGAGGAACGAAATATCATACAATACATTCTTTCCTCACAGTAAAGTTGTGTCTCCTTTCTTTCGATAAAGAAAGCCATCGATACGAACATTATCAATTTTTTTTTTATTTAAGCGCTTTTTGTTGAAAAAGAAAAAAGAACGGTTGCGCAAGCGGCTTTCGCCATATGTGCGCCTTAGAATGTATAAAAAACAACGGATAATGAGCTTAAAAGGAGAAAGGAAGAAAAAGGAAAAGCGAAAGCTCACGCAAGAGATGGTCATTCGGGTTTGGGATATTCACTTCTACTGT
Organism: Didymodactylos carnosus; assembly: GCA_905250885.1. Classification (NCBI taxonomy): domain Eukaryota; kingdom Metazoa; phylum Rotifera; class Eurotatoria; order Philodinida; family Philodinidae; genus Didymodactylos; species Didymodactylos carnosus. The sequence continues at coordinate 3,450 of CAJNOQ010008780.1, read as the reverse complement.
TCTACTTGTACTGGCAGCGAGAGGAAACGAAACAAACATCTCCCACGAACTCCCAATAAACTAGCCACCGACACACAAGGCAGGAAGCTTAGACCGGATAGTAGATCGGTTCTTTCTAAAACGTACGTTGAGCAATCTAATAAATAGTGCTTGGCTATTTCATTAGCTCCCAGGCATGCACAAAGACGGGATGAAACACATCTTTCAGGGTGTAAATTGGCATTTAGTTGGTGATTTCCACATTTCAATCGCATAAAAAGTGTTTAAGCTTGTCGTGATGAAAAAATGAGGCTTTTTTTAAATCCAAGCATTCTGTTTCAGTTTTTTACGTAATGGTTTCGCCTTTAATAAGTATAATGTTGGATCTAATTCGTTCCATTTCTTAGAGAGTAAAGTAAAAAGAGAGCTTTGGTGCGTTAGAGCTTGCGTGCATAGGTTGCACTATGATTAGCATGTTACTTCTTAAATTATGTACAACATTAATTTGTTGTTGCTGAATTTGAGATCGCAGATATTCTGGGGCAAGGCCATGTACAATTATAGAGTAGAAAACGATCTGAGTGATATGAAAGTGTTCTTTAATGGATAGCCAACCTAATACATTAGAAAATTTGGTGCTTGCTCCGCGCTGAACCAAATTTGGGCGCCAAATGCAAAATTTGTCGGTGAATCCGACAGCGGGTTCCTTATGGTTACATCTTCACTTCTTTTTTGGCGTCGACATAATCAACGTGGTTTTTGCCTAAATTTTATTTTTCTCATCGGCGCCTTTTTTCAACCAGTAGTGTATTTTCATTTTGTTAAAAGAAAGGTAAGTCAAACGATCTCGGTTCCGAAAAAAAACCCGATGAAGAAACCGCGGTTTCGGTTTCCGGTAAAGAACCGGAAATAAGAGAATCGGTTCAGGCGAGGGTGGGGGTCAAAAAGTTCCAGAATGTTAACCACGTTCTTAGGAAAATATTTAAAAAACTCGTTTTTCTCAAAAGTAGACCTTTTTTGTAAACCATTTTGCTCCCGTAAAATTATATCAACATGAGACAACAAGATACGCATTCGACGCGCCTTTTCAAATTCTATTCGGTGAAGTGGTTCGCAGAAAAGTGAGTTGGATGAGATTTTTCCGAAAGTTTTCTCAAATGATTGCCAAAACTATTTACATCTTTCAAGATATTTGATTTCTTGTTGTCCGTTTGTGAGTACATTCGTCATTTTGTTCTACTTAATAATTATGAAGAATGAGTTATCTACTATCTGTTCTAAAAATAAATTGCAGTCCGATGTTTTTTTAATAACGTTTGAACGGAAAGATCTAACGTCGTGCGGTTTTCAGTTTTATAAACTCACTGAGACACATTTTAGACGAAAACTTTGTTTTCTCAAGATACATCAGCTTTTATATCATTCGATGGAGATTTTCTTGTAGATTCTAAATATCATATTAGTGCTTTCATATGTACAGCTAGTGGAAACGAATAGAAAGTTCGAGTTTTTCCTGTTATCGATGCTAGATGACCAGCCAGATGAATGGTGTCGCAGGGTCCAGCTGACCAGCGATCATCAACACTTGTGAATTAGTCACACGGTGTTGATAATCATCTAACGGATATTTCGGCCAGGCTGATCTCAACATAGTATTCGAAGAACACTATGTTGAGATCAGCCCTCAACTACTCAACATAGTATCCAGGAGACATGATCGCGGAATTTTCCGAGGCGTGTAATGCTATTTCATGCATTTCAGATTGATTAGAAGTTAGCCAAAGTTCAAAATGAATAATATTATAACTTAAAATATTGGAGAATAGGATTACTGAGTCATTATTATTCGCTGTTGTGACATCCGAAGTAGATGATGAAAAACCGTGAAGTTGAAAAAAGTATTTCAAAACGGTTGTATCATCTTGATTACAGCGATTGAGCCGAAATATAATTGCTAGTATCACAGTTCGATCAAAATACCGATGTGATGATTGAATCAATCCAAAAAAGAAGGCTCGGATTTCACGGTAAGCTAGAAACGGCAAAGGTCACAGACGATGCCCGAACCTTGTATAGACTTTGAGCTAGTAACAATAGATTCATTGGACTATCCATCGCAGCCGATTGCACCAGATTTGGATAGATTTGCAGAAAACGATCTAACCATAGAGTGCTATATGAATAAGCAAGAACAGCCATTCTACCCGTCGATTGGGAGGACTGAATTTGTACAGATAAATCGTGAGCAGCAGCAGTGATAGTAAATTGATTTAATCCTTCAATAGTTCATCGGCTGATCAAGTAGAACATACAATCCGATGTAATTGCTTGTGAATTTTGATCATTACAACTCAATAGAGTCGAGAAGCCCATACCACGATTATCTGATAAAATCAGTGTAATCCCGTAGATGTAGAAACGTTTGCATGGATTATAAAACATACTTAAGGTGGTTCAAATTATGTACATGAAACTTCTCCTACAGGGTTATATATCCGAAAATTTCATCAAAGTGCTTAAACGATTTTTTAAGAACTGTGGCTCGAATTTACCATTTAAATGTTAAGAAAAACAGCTGATTAAAGATCTTATCAAATAACTTTACTCTATTTCTTAACTCCTTATTTATTTTAACTCGTATGTTAGCATCTTCACAACACAAAATTTGGACATTACCACAAAATGACTCAACATCAAATCAAACCTCTGATGATGCAGTCTTAGCAATAACAACTTTTAGCTAAGGGAGCGCCCGTACTCAAAAAAGTAAATAATATAAGTAAATTTTGGACATTTGAAGATTTTATGGTGTGTGTACTTTAGAAGTTCATAAAAATCCCCATAATTAACAAAAACGTTTTGTCCAAAATTTTGGTTCTTTCAAAAAGATCAGTCAAAAAAATCATCAATTTCTTACAAAATACTGCCATACTAACCTGTTAGCATAGCAGAAGTGCGCGCGTTACCCATCTGAAGATTTTTGGCTCGGAGAAATAGAAAAGTTGTGGCATGCCGATGGAGGAAGCTTCCAAGCTCTTTCATCAATGCACTGCACTGTTTTAAAAATAATTTCACATATTTTGGATTTTTACAGTATATTACGTCGTCGTAATTTGACGTATACTATAGTATTTCATCGTATTTTGACGTAAACCCGACCAACGTATTACGTCACCCGTTATAACCGTCGTATTTCAACGTAAACGACATCGTTTACGATGGACGTAATACGTTGGCCGGGTTTACATCAAAATACGACGAAATACTATAGTATACGGTCGTGAATCTTTGACCTGGGAGGATAAATCTACCTGCAATGACAAAATGTTTATCCCAGGAATAACGAGAAATGGTTTCAGAGGTCTGAAAGAATTTTCGCCCCTTTTTTTTGAAACAGATGTTTATGGTGTCTTTTTCCCTACTAATTTGTTTTTAGAGGATGATAGAAAAAGGACATCATACCATTCACAT
>CAJNOQ010008779.1:0-10857 GCA_905250885.1 Didymodactylos carnosus | reverse complement strand
CTTTGATAAAACTTACTATTTAGCATCAATAAATCCCGTTTTCGACGGGCTTTCATCTGGTATAAAATTCATTACTTACCCTATTCGCAATTATAGCGTTACCCCCCTGGAAAAACATTTTTACGCAACCTGTACTTCTCTGAAAACCGAGTTCTGAGGACAGAGCTTTCGGAAATATTGAAATTCGAAATATTCGCCGTTATCTGTTTCGTCATAAAATAGAAAGTTAAAAGATCGTTTTTTGCGACCCTCAGCCACTGTAAGTACACTGTCAGAAAGAAAACAGACATCACCATGATGATCAGGAGGGTCGATAAGCTATGTTTCCATGTTGTTTCCTCACACCTGTATGTCACAAGAAGAAAGTAAGGGGCTTTCCGGAAAATCAGCCAAAAATCCTTGAAAAACCTTTAGAATTTGCATTTTTCCAAAACAAAAATTATTTTAAATAGCTAGAAGTGGACTCTGTCGAATGAGCGTGTTTAAAAAGTAAATGATACGGTGAATATGTTTAATTTCAATATTTCCAAAAGTCCTATGCTCAAAAACTCGGTTTTTAGAGAGGTCCAGTGTCAAGCCAGAATCAACCGAATCTAATGGTACCATCAGATAGGACAAGGTCGAAAACTCTTAAGACCCAGAGAATATATCGCTTTGTCCATTACTTACGTGGATAGTGTATATTAGAAAGACGTTCACTATAAAAAGAAAATGTGCTCAAGTCCCAAACTAAAGTGTAAGATGATGCAGGATGAATAACATGTTAAATGTTTTAGAAAAAATTATTAATTCAAATCTAAAACATATTTCACAAAAAAAAAACTTTGTATTCAGATTCTCCGTGTGTATCATTCAAACTAATTCAAATATCGATAATAATGTAAAAAATTTTCTGAAAAAACTACTAAATTCTAAAGGCAGCTTAGATAGATAGTATTAAGTGACTCAATTTCTAAATATACTTTTCCCCAATAAGAGTATTTGATCATGTAAGTATATTTTTTAGTCTGAACATCAGATTCTCTTCTGGTCCGTATTTTCATTAGTCTTACTAACTAAATCTAGTGAATATAACTAGTTTAATCAATAAACAGTGGCTTTTTTCACAGTATAGTACTGGATGCGCAAATAGATAAACAAATACTTTTTTTATATCAAAGTTTTATTTTCTTTGAAATCCATAAATACACACAAAAAATAAAGGTTATATAACGATACATAAACTCAACAATAAAAAAGAATTTCTTCCCATCAAATATCTAATAGGTTTCTCTTCACAACCGTTCACTGTTTAAGTATTTCAGGTCAAAAATGTTTTTTCATCTTCGTTCAATGTGTTCATATATCAGTCAAACAATAGTCTGAGACCGTTTTTCTAGCAAAAATAAATATAAAAATTATAGAAAGCTTTATTCAGAGTGAAGTTTGGCTCATTTATCTAGTAGATTTTTTATTTTTTTATTCTTTCTTCTCTATATTTTGTAGTTAATAAAGTTTAATAAAAGAGTTTAATACTTTCATGCAACCTTAGATGTTTATGCTGTGTCTTCGTTCGTTCTTTGTAACTTCAATAGATTTAACTTCAACTTTTCAGTTTTAGCATTTTCATTAATGGCATAGTGTTCATCCACACCGTCATCTCCATTTATCTATTCAGACAAAAGTGTCAATTCTAACTCCCATGTCACATTATTAATTACATTGGAAAAGATTAAAATATCTTTTATTACTTTTGAATAATTAGTATTGAATTTAATCAATCGTAATTTCTTTACAATATTTTCTCATGTTATGATTTCAAATGAGATGATTGTATCGCCTAAAACGAAAAAGAAATCAAATGTACGTACAAGAGATCAATACTGACACAGTAATTAAGTTTAAAAATTTATAAACGTAGAAGAAATTATTTCAAAAAACAAAAAAAACTATGTAGTTTAACGTGTTCCATCGAATTATGCTAAAATCTGAGTTTAGTTTTGACTTTTTAACTTTTTGTGAAATCTAACCTAAAAATTTCATAACTCCATCGGTATTTCTTGTAAAAATCTGATAGTAATGTTTGTATCTGAAAAAATGTAGAAAAACAAATTAATTTTTAGACTTCAAAAGTTTTAACTATCTGATGTTATTTGCAACAGTTCAGCTGGATAAAAACTTAAACTTTGTTATATAAGAAAATTAGACAACTAACGATGCAGACAACTGAAACTCTATTTATTTCGAATAGAATACAAAAAGTAAAATTCTATCATTATTGAGCAAATACTACAATAATAAAAATATCAACAGCAAGTGGAACTGTGCTTTGAGCAATATGAGTATACAAAATAAAAGAAAAAATATTTCTAAAAATAACATAACATATATTACTGACATATGTAAAATACTCATTCTTTTACTAAGAAATATTTCTTGTTTCCTGTTCAAACATTGCTTGCATCAGTCTCATTAAACTTATCGGCGCACCATTTGGAATTAATGTCGTTTTATACCGACCAGGTAGTGAACATTGTTTCAAATACTTTGTTAATACATCATTCATTCGGAATGGAATATCATCCAAGAGCCCATGATCAAAATTCTCCTTGTGGGCTAAAAATATTTTCTCACATAATACCTAAAAGAAAAACAATAATTCTTTCTTTATAATCTTAATCTTCAAATATTTTGCACTTAATAGCAAAAATCTAATTTCGTACGGTATTGGCTTTTACGAAGACATATTTTGCTTTGTGTATTACATATTTTCAGTTGTTTCTGAGCTTTTGAAAAAAAGTGAACCATAAATGGTGACATATAATCACTATCCGATGAAATTACATAGAAGATAAAAGTGAAGGCTGCCGATAAGAATTTAGCAGTCTGTTTCTTGAAAATCACATCTCCACGACCAAACTGTTTTAAGATAAAAGTTGCATCTTTTCTTATGATGCAAGACAAAAAGATACAATGGGTTTGCCTCTTTCTTTTTGTTTTCTCTTCACTTATTTAAACTTGTATTCATTCTTTTCTTAAATAAATAAAGTTTAAAAACAACAAAATAAAAGTTGATTTGGATCTTGTTAGTCTGCAGAAGACGTTGGAAGACCTATATGAGTTTTTCATAAAAACCTGAAATAAGGCGTATACGTCAAGGGGAAACAGCGGATTCCATGAGGCTTCATAGAACTCAATACGATTCTGGAATTATACAGTCGAGTAGAATGGAGCAGAATCTTATGAAATCCAGCAGGTAGTTCCATGGAGAACCTTGGAATCCCATATCATAACACAGATCTAATAACATCTAATGTCTGGTCGCCTGTGAGACTAGTAGCCGCAGCTCAAGGAGGGGGAGGGCAACAATGGTTCTAGGATTCTATGCGATTTTACAGAATTCTGTTTGGATTTAGAGATTCCATAGATTCTCGTACACTTCCAAAATTCCTTGTTTTTCCCTTGATCTACATGTATAATGGTACTACACGATAATACTGTGATACTAGCAACATAAGAGAAAGAGAGAATACTCTTATGGCTTAGGAAAGATAGAAGATCATACAAGTTGTAATCTGTGCAAAAGCGCATAACCTCTAAATACGAGTCCCGTACCCAAAGAATTAATTTCAGAGGCAACTGAAATGTAAAAATTGTTCAGAATATATCTAACAAGGTTTTGCACTTCTTCCAGAAAGGCTCATACTTATGCGATTATTGAAAATTAAAGTGTCTATAATTCTATCAAAACTTATACGATAGCCATGAAAATCTTCTCACAGAGGTCTTCCAATGTCCTCTGCATACTGACAAGATCAAAATCAACCTTTATGTTATAATAGTTCGGTTACATAGATGTGATTTTTAAGAAACAGACTTCTAAAGCCCTATGGACAACTGTACACTATGATATTTTGAAATCGCATCATTGATTGCATATGTCCACATGTCTTTTACATAAAAAGCGGTGGAACATTAGAGAACCTTTCTTTGTGAGTTCATTTTTACCTGTAAATTATTATTAATTCTTCTTGAATGACATTTTTGTGTTTTTCTATCACAATAACCACTGCAATCAAAATAAGAACAATCTTCATGCGTACTACAATTCATCATTTCAATTGGAATGTGACGATCGAAATGAGCCATATCCAAATCTAATAACTTCACTTGTCCATCAAAAGTTAAACCCAAATTAGCTAATTCTAAAAAAATATAAACAAAATATTGCAGCACTATTAATTTTGTTGACTGTTTATGTACTCATATCACAAAAATGTAATGTTTGATGCAAGGAATTATCAATATTATCAATTAAATCTAATAATTTTTCGGCTAACCACACTCGTTTGTACCATGTTTTATGCATTTGTTTTTCTATCTGTTTTGAATTTAACGGTGTCAAATATTCTTGGAGATATAAATGACCACACCATCCATAAATATGTGGCATCATTGATTTTTTCGTACGATAATAATATGCCAATAAAAATTCATGTTGATCTAATAGACTATATAAAGTATTCAACTCCACCGTTAAATCAGAAGCTAAACTTCGATCATAATAATCCTTGTATTTATCCAATACTTGATGTAAATCTTCTAATAATAAAAATTTATTTTTAATATTATCATGTCGATATATTCGTCGAATCGTATGATGATCGGTTGAGTTTAATTGCATAGCAAAACGTTTATTCAATGTAAAATTTAAGATATCATGAAATGTTCGCAAAGCGTTTGGTATCGATTGTATGACATCATGAAAAAGTAAATCGGTATGATGATGATCAAAATGTAAACGATTAGATTTTATAACAGAATAGTTATTCGACGTAACATTTTTCATTAAAAGAATGATTTTTGAGTTTGTTAACTGTAAACAATGTTGTAATGCAAATGTTTCAGAAAAACACAAAGAATCACATAAGGAACCAGTTACTTGATTTAACGAATATAATGCACACTAAAATGAAACAAAATGAAGAATAGGCTAATCAAACCAAAGACAATCATAAAACAAACATCAGCTCGATGAAAATCGAACGTTTGATCCTAATTTTGCATGAAAAGCATATATCAGCAGTCTAATATAAGCAGAACTAAATATAGTAGATGTAGCACAAGATTAAAAATGTGAATATTGAATTAATTCAGTCAACTGTACTACTATACTGATCAGAAATAGAAAGGTTGTCGCTGCTTATTTATCGTATCAAAAAGTTCATTAAGAAAAGTTCTTGAGAAACTGATATGCAAAATGTCTAACGAAAAGTCTTACGAGGAAATCTATCCAAGTAATACCTTCCGATTTCGTTCGTTCATATGTCGATCGATAGAGGGTATCGAGCTAGTAAAAAGCCTAAAAGAATTTTTCCCTATGACTATTGAAGACCCGATTTTCTGGAAAACCAGTTCTTCAGAAACTCTAGAAAATAACCAAAATCTTTCTTGATGAGGCATAATTGGAGTCCGCAAATTTCTGATTAAAATATGACATCTCCACCTCTACATGACCTTTCTTTGCAAAGTTATAGAATTTACAAGAAAAGCCCTAAATTTATTTCTTATTTCTGTAGCTTTGAGCTGATAATGAACATTTAGGGCTTTTATTGTAAATTCTATAACTTTGCAAAGAAAGGTCATGTAGAGGTGGGAGATGTCTTATTTTAATCAGAAATTTGCGGGCTCCAATTATGCATCATCAAGAAAGATTTTGATTATTTTCTAGAGTTTCTGAAGAACTGGTTTTCCAGAAAATCGGGTCTTCAATAGTCATGGGGAAAAATTCTTTTAGGCTTTTTACTAGCTCGATACCCTCTATCGATCGACGTATGAACGAAAGAAATCGGAAGGTATCACTTGGATAGGTTTCCTCGTTATTGAGAAAAAAAGTTAGTTTATTTTAATATTTCTACTAAAGACATTCCATGTAACTCAACACTTTTTCGCTAACTTTTTACTGTCTTTACGCTGTTCTTGGTTACGAGATACATCAACAAAAAGGTAATATCAAATGGTCAAAAGAAGAAAATTTTTAAAATCAGTGTAATATTTTCGCAATATCTTGATAATCACGAGTCTTACAGACTTTCGACATATCTCATCTTGTTAAACACACTTTTCATCACAAAAAGAGAGAATCTCGAACTGCTGACATTCTTCTGTTCGAAAGACATGAAAATAAGAAGGTAGCGAAAAAAAGTGTCGAATCACATTTTCGACCGAGTTACATGGAATGATCGACTGATAATTAGAAAGAAGTTAATTTTTTTATTCCTGTACCTCTGACATATATAATTCGATTTTCTGAATTGAAGAAAATCGCTTATACATACAATATCATCTAGAATTCTTCTTGCGTGCTTAATATCACATTTTGATGAAAGACTATTATCGTAATCGCCGTATTTGATTATTAATATCCACACTATAAACAGAATAATTAGACTCAATATTAATTTAAAAACCCGACTCCATTTAATTTGAATTTTCATTATTATCTGTTAGAAATCTAGAATAATAAAAAAGACTAAAAATAAATGTTCTTTAGTGTTAAGTTTGCAGATAGAATGTTTATACAGTATTTTGCTAGCTCATCTTTAACTAAACCATGATCAAACATAACAAAATAAAAGTATAAAAACAACTTTTGGACAAAAATGTATCGTTTAGAAAACAAAAAGATAGTAGAAAAGTTTTAATTATTCTAGTGTCCATAAATCTGAACGATTGAAAAATAAAAATAAACTGAGATAAGTAAATGTAAAGTGTCAACAGCAGAGAGAGAGGACAAAGCAAAATATTATAAGCATAAGAGTTTGTTGATTTATTTTTTGCACTATCTTTTAATGTGTTTAGAACATATTCGAATAGAGAAAAGACAAAATAGAATCGAAAGATGTCTAATAGGAAAGAATAAAGAAATATTAGGTAGTGTTCATTTTTATTCAAAAAACAAATAAAGAAATAAGTAGTTTTTACTATCATCATCTTGGTAAAAATATTGAACATAGAAAAAAACAAAAAAACAGACGGTCGATTTGCTAATGGAAAACAGTTATATCCTCTTTTTCTCTAGAAAAACAATCAAATGTACTTAACACCTTTGATTTTAAATTATATACTAGATTAAAATGGCAAGTAGCTCATTGTTAGACCGTTGAGCAAAAAACTGCATAACAAGAAAAGAAAATAACAAAAGAATTTTTCATATAAAAAAACCAACAACAACATTATCCTAGACTTGTTCCCATTTATCTTCTTCATCATCATCGTGTTCATTATTTTCTTTCAATTTTAACGGTCTCGTACTATTGTAATGTTCTCCATTTGTGTACATATATCGATGATAAGTTAGAATTAAAGGTTGTTTATTATTTGAATATTCTTCACCAATTGTTAAAAGTGGTCCTGTTTCTTGTACAATTTCAATTGGTTGAGATAATATTTTACTGCACGCTTGTAATTCAATTTGACCACCCCAAATATTTTGATGACGAATTTTTTTACAATACAAATCATAATCATCATCTTCAGGAAAAAATGGTTGATATAATAAACGATTCGATAATAAATGAGAGGAGACATGTTCTCGTAATTGTTGAACATTTCTTATATTTTCATTCAGCTAAAGTATAATGAACAGAAAAGAAATTTTGACTAAAAAATATATGGAGAATACAGAAAAAACTATCACTACTTACTCCATTGTCATTTGAACGTTTTAATTGATCTACAATGGCTGCATATAGACAATTTCCATCCGATGTCACTTGATATATTCTTAAATGCCTTTCATTTAGTTTCTTTTCGATTATCGCAGTTTCTTGACGACGTTTAATAGCCAATGGGGATTCGATATCATTTTTTGGATCGTATGCTAATACATCTAATTCTCGTTTTTTTTCTTTGTTTTCTAAACGACGTTGTTTGCGAGACTTTTTATATTGTTCTTGTGATTCTTGTTCTTCTATATGATTCGTATGCTCTAAAATAAATAAAAATTAATCATGAATATCTAGAAGAACAGACATGTTTGGAGATGTGAAAGAAAGAATAGTGAGTAAACAAACAAAATAAGAATTAGTGACTAGAAGCGTTTGGAAACATTCGTCATAGATTGATAACAAAAATCAAGTACTTGATGATAAAACGTGACCAGCTACGTACATAATTTTGACTCTCCAAAGGAAAAATATTCGATCTTTGTTTTAGATACATGAGTGGGGCAATGCAACTAACATCAACTCAAAATCAACTTAACCTGTTACCTACCGTCTAAATGTAAAGTTGACAGATTATTTGATACTTCAGTTTGTTGTCTGTTCCTATATTCGTTTAATTCATCTTGACATTTTTGATCAAAATCATCTTCCATTTTCTTGATATCTTCATCTAATTTTTTTTTTCGTTGTTTATCATTTTTATTCAATTGTTTTTTCATCTGTTGTATTTGAGCTTGTAAATCTCGACGATCTTTACGATGACGTTGCAAAATAATTTCTTCTTCATTCTCATTGATGTTGTCTGTATCCGCATGACTATTCTGATTTATTGAGCGGGTATTAAGAACACTTGAATGGTCGGACATTAGCAGATCTAGAAAAACAAATGAGTACATTATATTTTGGCCAAAACTGATTCAACCTTGTTGCTTTAGCTAGCGAAAATGCAAAGAGTCTTAGTTTCGTATGATCAAGAGGACTATCTACATGAGACGAAATTACAGTATCCAGCAAGAAAAACGGTTTCTCTATCAAATTTTAAAACCAAAAAGTGTCATCTAATATGTAATCATCAATGCGGCACGATGCCACGTGGACTGAGGCACAAAAATATGCTAATTTCGTGCATTTTTTCGTTTTTGCTCGACTCAGATTCACTGGATGAAAGTGCTGAGTTTGAATCGAAATAAGATGAGATTTCATCTCCTGTTTTCAGTTTTCTCGGCTCTACTACATGTACGGAGATACTCACAAAAACAGCGCCCTCTGTAGTGTAAAGCAGTGAATATCCCCGTACATGTAGTAGAGCCGAGAAAACTGAAAACAGGAGATGAAATCTCATCTTATTTCGATTCAAACTCAGCACTTTCATCCAGTGAATCTGAGTCGAGCAAAAACGAAAACATGCACGAAATAAGCATACTTTTTTGTCTCAGCCCACGTAACACAAGTTTGGGAGTATTTAAGCCTTTTCTTTTGTGGAATTTTAAAGCTAAACATTTTGTCATTTATGAGGCAGTTTGATTGCAACTTCTCCGAAAAAGATCGTATGCTCATACAAAGAAAAAAAATCAAATCAGTATTCGTTTTTTTATGCCATCATACTGTCATTTTTCATACTTTTAATATTGGCAGTTAGCCCTTTTTGAAATATACCGTCAGCTGTCAATTGATGACAATTTTTGACAGCTATATTATGAATAAAGAAATCAGATACAAAATGCATGTGCACCAATGAAACGTTTAGATTTCTCATTGGTCACTAAGTAGCCAGTTCAATTTGAGCTAGATGACCTTAAGTTGAATAATTTATTGTTAAACGAAGTTGCTTATACATTCCAAATACTCTGAGTTAATCTTGTTAAGGTTTTCACTAGTCGGCAGATACAACTTTTTGGATTAATGGAGATACCGCTTAACGAAGCAGTTTTATCAAATAGAAAAAACAAGCGGTAATCATGGCCTTAGGAGCGTTTGATCGTCATATAGCTGGAAAGGCAAAATCTTCCGAAGGATTTTGTGATACAGAAGAGGTAACAAAGTATTTATCGAAGTTCTCACTCTCCCTACTTTTTCTCAGACGTATAGGCTTTACAGTGCTGTGGTAAACGGAGGGGCGTACGACCGGCCCGCTTTTGAAAAAAAATTTTCTCTTTTATAGTCTCTTTTCCCACAAGAATTTCGTCTGAGTTCTTGTCCAGATTTGGTAACCAATTTAAGCAAAATTTAACAAAAGCATGCTTTCTTCCACTTTGTCTCCCAAAACAGTTAAGAGGAAAATTTTTCTCTCACTGTTCTTCAATGAAAAATCTTTTAATTTGGGAAATTTTTCAGAAAAACTTTAGCAAAATAGACGTTTGCTGAAACATAACTGTAGAAGAAAATATTCTGAGACGACGGCGGTGGCACCGTGAAAATTTTTAAGAAGAGTTATCAGCAGGGATATTGGAACTAAAACATGAAAATCAGAAAAAGCTCAGAAAAAAGAAACTCAAGATCAAGAAAAATCAAGAAACCATACCTAAGAAGAAAAAAGTGCAGAAATGAGGCAGAAAAAATTCGAAAAATCAGAATTTTTTCTTCCAAAATTAGAAAATCTGGGATCCTTGGTTATCGTACTGGATTTCTCCTCTGAGAAATCTCAAACGCGGTAAGGTAAGGTAGGTTTCCAATACCGATTGTTCACTTCACGAGCTAAAGTAAAGTAAGTTTCATAACGCGTGATCACCATACGAATGAAGTAGAGAAGTGGACTACAGAATGACAGTGAAAGGAGCTGCGAGAAGAACGGACCAGCGTTCATCAATGCTTCGTATAATATATTTTAGAGATAAATATCAATGAAACGTTTATTTTTGTCTTTTGCGCATTACTTTAGTTGGTAGCACAGAAAAGTTCTGATTTTCAATAATTCTTTTTCAAAGATTTTTGAAAACGTTTCTTATCAGCGGCACGGCTAGCGCCTGAACTTACGGGTAGATTCTGCACCCGTAGTTTTCTGTATACAGTTAGAATCCTTTGTAAATAACATTTTCAACTTTATTCTAACTGTAAATTTAGAAGTGTTACGTCGTACGTGGAATGAAGTTCTCGTATGTGACAATGAAAGAGATTTATCAGCTTTCATTAAAGATCAACATGTTTGTATTTA